>CM077264.1:3456313-3736313 GCA_039654775.1 Spinibarbus caldwelli
TAGAATTTTAGAGCTGCAGTGGAGGGAAAAACAGATGCAGACTGAGAGTAATGTGTATTATGTCTAAAAACACCAAATACATCCCATGATTAACAAAATGAAGTGTTCCAATCACTAGAGCTGCTAATTAGATTTTTACATAAATTTTATTATTTGTTTTGAATTATTTTATTTACTTTTTAAATTTATACTGTATATTTTTAATTAATTTAATTAATATTTAATTTTTTTAAATAATAATTTTAATAAATAAAACAAAAGGTGAGATGACTCACATTACTTATATTAAATAATACGTAAATCATTTTTAAATAAATATTTAAAGAAATAAATCATTTTAAATATAGTAAATATAAATATATAATACAGGTATAGTAATATATCACCTAGTTATATAGTAGATTTTAAACATTTATATTTTAAATAAAATATTTCACATAGATACATATTTTTTTACACATTGACTGCTCTAAATTTTTCTCATTATACCCCATTGAATTTTTTTTTCTGATGGTTAGATGACAGCCGACCCCACATCAGGCCTCAATACATAAATACAAGTGGTCGATGATATATCGCCAAGGCCGATATATCGGCCGATATTTGGCATTTTTCAAATATCGACATCGGCCGATAAGTTTTTCTGTTTGGCCGATATGTTCAAAATATGTTTTATTTTGACGGCGCCTGCGCACACAGCGCTCACATTCTCCCTCTTCATTGTTCGCTATCGTTGTTTAACAGTTCAGTCTAATACAGATAGAAGTGTGTCTAATAATCAGATAGAACTGTTGAACAAATTAATTAAAGGGTATACAAAAAAGTATTATAATGATTGCTTTTATATTATTAGTAATAGAGAGGCAAACATTATAATACTTTATCGTTTACCATCAGTATTCAGCAAATACGCATTTATATCATTCTAATATAACATTATAACATTTATAACATGTCTAATAAACATTTAATTCCACAGACCTTGCAGACTTAGTCGAATCTAGTTGTGAGATCTTGTAAAGTGTGCATTTGTGTCCTGCATGATCGCGTGTTTTCTGTGTAATGGTCAGTCTGACAGGAGGACAGTTTGGCTTCACTGGAGACGCCAGATCGACAAACTTTAAACTCGTGATTTCAAATTATGCTGCGCTTTATCCATTTGCCCACTGTCATATTCATGTCATTTTTACTGCATGCTGTATGTAAAATGAGTGTTACCTTGGCTTTAGTTGAAAAAAATATTATTCCCAATGCACACAAACTTCCCAGATTCCCAGAGTGCCCTGTTGGTTACAGTGTTTACTTTCTTTTTATTTATATATTTTTAAATATTTCTTTTAGTGCTGTCAAACGATTAATCGCGATTAAAGTTTTTGTTTACATAATATATGTGTGTTCTGTGTATATTTATTATGTATATATAAATACACATACATACAGTATATATTTTGAAAATATTTACATGTATTTACATGTCTATATTTATATTCATATTTAATATATAAACATAAACTTTTTCTGAAATATATACATGCATGTGTGTGTATTTATACATACATACATAAATATACACAGAACATAACATATATTTGTCAGGATTGTTGTCACGAATCCGGTCTATGAACTTCCGTTCACTCACCACCAGAGGTCACCCAGTCACCACAAGGACTCTCACACTACACAGACTGTTACAATATACCCTTGACTACATTTCCCATCATCCATTGCACTGATTGCACACACACCTGAATGCACTGATTACACAGACACACAGCTGAATTCCATGAGACACGCTTTATAAGCCTTGGACTTCCTCTTCCAGATCGCCGAGTATTGTACGCACATATCCCTCTTCTAGCGATAGCTACTCTACGGAGCCCACTTAGTTGTCTTAGTCTTGCCTAGCCTGTTTTCCCGTGTTTTGATTATTGCTTCCGTGTTTCCTGGATTAACCCTTGCCTTGCCGTTCGGACTCTGTTTGCACCTCATTTGGATTATTGCTGTGTACCTGGATTTACTCTCTCTGCCTTGCCCTGTTGGATATTGTTCGCCGCTCATTGACCCACGCTTGCCCTAGGACTACTCTGTGTCTTGCCTGTGTTATACCTGTTTGCCATTGTTCGACCCTGCCTGTATTTATGACCATGTCTTGGAATAAAAGTCTACAGATGGATCCGCACGTCTCACGTCTCGTCAGCCCCGTAACAATTGTCTTGTGTTCCCCTTCCTCTTGTTTGCCCATATTTGGTTTGTTTCCTGTTCCTGTCATTATTAGTTTTTTATTGTCCAGCTGTGTTTATGTCATTACGTTGTGTATTTATAGTGTGTCCTGCCCTGTGTTTCCTGTCGAGTATTATACGTCATTCATGTCTGTCGCGTCTGTGTTCCCTGCAAGTTATTTGTACTCTTCTGTTTGGTTCATTAAAGACTCTTGTTTTGATTTACTCCTCGTCTTCCCGTTCCTGGTTTCCGTCTCCCCAGTGGAATCGTGACAATATTATGCAAACAAAATTTTTTATTTTGGATGAGATTAATCGCGATTAATCGTTTGACAGCACTAATTTCTTTATTTGCGAAAAATACTGTAATAGCATTACAGAATCAGGAAGTTTTCATCTAAAGTATAAGTATGTTTATTTTACACATTTATTTTTAATACAATACATTTTTGAATTATTTAAAATTTCTCAAACATTAATTCAAATAGTCTTTTTTTTTTTTTAGAAATTATAATTAAAAAAAAAAATATATATATATATATATCGGCTATCGGCCACCCTGCTCTCTAAGATATCGGCATCGGCCGGCAAAAAAACAATATCTGTCAACCACTAATAAATTAAACCACTTTTTTATATAAGTACTTATATTTAAATAAATGCATTTTTATTTTAAATAAATTATTTTAAAGATAGTACATTTTTAAATAAACAAATAAAATGTTTCTGTTTTAAATGAATAATTTTTAAAGAACTAAATATTTAATTTACATTTACAATTACACTGGCTGCTCTAAACTGTAGTCATTATGCACTAATTAAATGTCTCCTGACGGTTGGATACAGCCGAGCCCACATCAGGCCTCTCGGAGGGGGGTAACATCACAGGGCTCGACCCAGCCAGGGGCACAAGTTTACGACCCCTCTCACACCCAGCCAGACCTCGCCGTCCCGAGAAGACGTTTTATAACCCAACGGATTCATCCCAAATGGAGCTGACATCCATAGCAGCCAGGATCTGTTAGACTCATATATCTGACGCTAAGAAAACAGAAATCTCCACGCTGTAAATCCAAGCAGCCGCTCACGTGTTTCGGAGCGAGTCGAGTCTCTGTTGACGTCTGCCGTATTAAATTGTTTAGTCTAGGCCTCCTCGTATGCGCGCTGGCTCTTCTCGCCGTTGCTCAAGCACACTGGGGTTTTTTGTCTAGATGGCTTTGGTTTTGCGGAACGAAACGTCTCTGCTGTTTAGATTTTACGAGCAAACGAGTACGAGGCCCGAGTGGCGTCATCTAGATTCAAACAAGCTGTGGAGCACAGAATCATTTAAGCGTGCTTTAATCTGTGTATGGCATTTAACGACAACAAATGCATGATGAGACATTTGGATCTGAAGGATCAAAGGTTTGCATTTAAGTGATCCAACTCTGATTAGACTATTGACAAAATGTTTGTGCATTTTCCCCGCCAATCATGCATATTAAAGGAATATTTCAAAGGAAAACTATTACTCTGGCATAATTTACTTCAAGCCTGCAGTATTTGTTTCTTCAGGGAAACACAAATGGAGAAGTTAGACAGAATGTCAACAAAGAGGGCAGTGATTTATAATATCAAGCAAAAGGACAAACAAGCAGAGTTTGTGAAACTGAAGCATTTCTTTTGCATCTGTGTCTTCTAAACGTGCCAATTTTTAATTGTTTACAAGTGCAAATAAGATTTAAGGCCTGCGGCGGAGGGGAAAATGGCCTTAGACTGGCAGTACATACTGTCACATATTATTATTATTATTACATCTATAAACATCAAATACATCCCATCATGAACAAATTAAGTGTTTCAGAATAATAAATGATAAATAATTTTAAGATATTTATTAATCCAAGGATCTCTAAATGTTTTCTCAGTCAAACACTTGACATAAAATATCTACTTGAAGGCCCCAATGAGATTTGAAGTTCATATTTCAATAATTTAGATATAATCATTTCAATGATTTCTGTCACTTTTAGTTTTATTTTGATTGATTTTATTGAAAACAAGTTTATTCACTTTAATTTAACTTTTTTTTTCTTTAACTATTAGCTTTTCATTCCTGTATAAGTCTATTGACAGAATATGACTACTTTTGTAATAAAGGTACAAGCTTCAAAATAAATTGTATTTTTTTATATATATATATTTATTATTATTTTATTTTATTTATTTGTTTTGGTTGAACTATTTTTCATTTTTATTTATTAGTTTTAGTTTATTTAGTTTTATTTATTTTATTATTTCAATTTAAACTAAACAAAAATAAGACGTGAAATTATTAAAAGCTGAAATTAAATAAAGAGTGTTTTACATTTTATTTTATTCCAGTTAACGTTTATTTTATTTTAAGCAACGAAAATGCATTTTTATGGGTTTTAGTATCAGTTAACAATATTGACTATATTAAATATAAAATCATAAATAAATAAATAAATATATATATATATATATATATATATATATATATATATATATATATATATATATATATATACATATATATACCATGAATGAGTTTGTATTTATATATACACAGTACAAACACCATAAACTTTTATTTTGGATGCGATTAATCATGATTAATCATTTTGACAGCACTAATTAATTAATTAATTTAACATTTAAAATAATTTTTACACCATTGCCAGGAAGACCAAATAGTTTAATTTGTTACTTTGTTAGTCATTGTTTATATCAGATCACAAGTTTTATGAAATAAAATAGTATCTCTTGAGAAAATACAGACTGGAGAGGAAAATGGCCCAATTATCCTAAATTAATGTTAATTTAATTTTGTACTTGTAATTTATTTAAATTTCTTTTAAAATAAAATAAAAAGCATTATGTATTTTAAAAAATAATTTAATTTGTTGTTGGTTTTATTCTAATTTAGTCTGCAAACTTGAATTAAATACAATCATTTCGTAGAGGAAACCATTTAAGCCACATTGTCATAAAAGAATGTATTCACATTTTGCTGATGATGTTGTTTTGTCTGTTTGAATTGATTCATTGTTCAAGTTTTGTCTCAAATGCAAACCACAGTCAGCAGATGCCAGAACAGATAGATTATTGTTGACTTTCATTGATGACTAGGTTAGATAGTTTTATCCAGTGCAGAGGAAGTTAAGCAGAAAAAAAACGCTAGTGGGCACCAAAGAGCAGCATTTACTTTCAGATCATCCAGGCAAAACCTCCGAGCTGAGCTGTATGGACCTCTGGAAGATTACCCAGAATTCCCTGGACCGGCAGTCGGTAGTGAGAAACTAGAGATGGAAATAATGGAGAAGATTAGAGTGTGGTTGTGGTCTCAGATATGTGATGTGAAGAATGCCGTCTAATGTCATGTTTATCATATCATCAGGTGACCAGCAGTTCAAGCAGCTTCATAAAAACACTCTTCCTCTGGGATTGTAAGTTTCCTTGCAAACAAACAGCAGGCCAAGACTAAGAAAGCTGTAGAGCAAGCGTATAATAATACAAACCAGCGAGTAATGGATTACAAAACACACATAAAATGGCTGATCTAGAAGGACATAAACTTGAGTCGTGCTGAAAGCTCTTTGTTGCTTTTTGCAATGGATCAGATGCTCTTGTAACAGAGATTGTCCTCATAAAAATGAAGGATTTCACTTCAGTGCATCTACTTCAAATGGTTTGTGGTGTTTAAAGGGATATTTGTCATCACAAATCAGTTATAGATAAACTATTTAATTACAATTGAGCAATTTAACTAAAAAAGTGAAGAAGAGCTACTTACAAAATCAAATGTTTCCACCAAAGAACAAATTTCTGTCCTTCAGATTTACATTGCAGAGTAATATAAAATATGTTGTTTATTTATTTATTATTATATTGTAATATAAAATGATATTACAATGGAATTATTTAGATTTTCATTTATTGACTAAATATTGTGTAATATATATATTCATTCCAATTGATCAATTTTACAGTTTAATTTAATCAATTTTAAGTTCAAGTTTAATTTTAAATTATAATTGAAATTATATTTTAAAAAAGCAACAACTGTGTGTGTGTGTGTGTGTAGATAGATGCAAATTAAATATATATCTAGAATAAACACACACACATTAGATTTAAATGACTGTATATATATATATATATATATATATATATATATATATATATATATATATATATATATATATATATATATATATATATATATATGCACACACAATTTTATAAAAAAATATATTTATATTTTTTATAATATTTATAACAATGTTTATAATATATATTTTATATTATAAGCATTTAAATTACATTATTTTAATAATTTTAATAATATGTATTTTCAATTTACATTTTTTAATTATGCAATTAAAAATGCAATTTAAATATCTATCTATACACTGACACGTTTTATTTATTAATATGAGGCAATAATTTAAACTGTGTACGTGTATATATATTCACATACACACACACACACACACACACACAATTTGATTTAAATTATTGTAAAAACCATTTAAATTGTACGTCTATCTATCTATCTATCTATCTATCTATCTATCTATCTATCTAATCTATCTAATCTATCTATCTATCTATCTATCTATCTACATATATATGAGAAAGTTTTATTTTAGTGTTTGCTACAATAAATTAATTAATTTATTTTATTATTGCTACACAATAAATAAATACATAAATACATACATACATATACATACAGTGTATAGAAAATCAGCCAACAGACATCATTCATTCAAGGTAATGGTATCATCTCTTTTATAAAATCAAACAATAAACTAGCTGTTACTGTAATTACGAAACAGAGTTGTTACCTTACATAAGCGTGACAAAATAATCTCCGTTAAAAGTGAAAACTGACTCGACTCTGGCTGCTTGGGCCCTTTGAAAGCGGTTTGAGGGGGTCTGCTGTTGATTGAGGCCCACTGCTGTGTTACACAGATAAGGCAGGACGGACCCATTCTGAGTTCAAAAGAGCGCTGGAGCCCCCTGCGAGATTATCGTCATTTAAAGTCGACCTCTGCCATGCTAATTTCCCTCTGAAAGCCACAGTTTGGCTCTGCGCTGGTCCTCGTTAAACCCTTAAGAGAGAGAGAGAGAGAAATAAAGATAGCAGCGCGCTGAGAGCTACCGCGTCTGTGCCGCACACATAAATTGGGCTTTAGAAGACTGTAGAGTTTGTGCTAAACAGACCTGGAATCTGGTATCCATTATCAGGTCTTTAGGGGCCCTTATAAGGTCATGTTTATTCATACAAACACACAGACTCAAATTCGTACACATATTGTTATACATTAGCCTGTGATCTGAATTCAAATATTCAATAAAGACATGAAGGTTCCTCAAATTTAAACGCTCCAATAATATTATGTAGACGAAATACTTCCAAGGCACTCACGGGTAAGATAAAAAGCCTTTAATGTGCTGGGCTTAAATCATTACAAATAGTTAAAAGTAGATCTACGCGTTTCGGCACAAAGCCTTCTTCAGGACACGAATAATAATATCCAATAATATTAACCAAACTTACACTTACTGTTTAAAAGTTTGGGGCTTTAATGTTTTTGAAAGAAGTCTCTTGTGCTCACCAAGGCTGCATTTATTTGATCAAAAATACAGTAAAAACGGTGAAATATTATTACAGTTTGAAGTTATCAGTTTTCTATTGTAATATATTGTAAAATGTAATTTATTGCTGTGATTAAAGCTGAATTTTCTGCATCATTACTCCAGTTTTCAGTGTCACATGATCCTTCAGAAATCATAACAACATGATTTGCTGCTCAATAAACATTTTTAACGACTTTTTAACTTTTTATTTCACAATTTTGAGATAAATTAAAAAATAAAAGGCAACTGTGAATTTTTCTCACAGTTTAGACTTTTTGAATTTTGAGATAAAATAAAAAGTAATTGTGAATTTTTTATCTCACAATACTGACTTTTTTCTCACAGTTCTGAGAATTGTGAGAAATAAATGCAGAATTTCGAGAATAGAATTGCAAGAAATTCTCACAATTCTGAGAAGAATTGAAAGATAAAAAGGTGCCTTTAATTACCTTTTTTAATTTTTTCCATGGTAGAAACTAAAAAAAAAGAATTACGAGAAGTAAACTCTGAATTCTGAGAAGAAAAACGGAATTGCTAGAAAGAAAGTCAGACTTCTGAGTTTATATAAAAGTATATCTACTTTTATAAAAATGAATTGTGAGATAAAAAGTCGCAATTCATATCAAAGAAAGTCAGAATTGTGCGATATGAACTCAAAATTGTGAAAAAAGGTCAGAGTTGTGAAATAAAAAGTTGCAATTACCTTTTTAAATTTTTTATTCCATGGTGGAAAGAAAACAAAACAAAACAAAACAAAAGAATTAAGTAAACTTAGAATTCTCTGAAAAAAATGGAATTGTGAGAAAGAAAGTCCGAATTTTGAGTTTGTCTCGCAATTCTGACTTTTTTTCTCAGAATTGAGATTTCATATCAAAGAAAGTCAGAATTGTGCGATATAAACTCAGAATTGCGAAAAAAAAAAAAAAAGTTTAGAATTGTGAAATAAAAAGTTGAAATACCTTTTTAAATTTTTTATTCCATGGCAGAAACGGGCTTCCATACTTCCATTTCAACTGACGGACAACAAAACAGGTGAAAACAAATTCCATAGACGCATACTGAAGGAAAGAACCGAGCCATACAGTATCTAGACCAGAAGGATCACAAAGACACGAGGATGCATGAGCTTAGCAACCACCGAAAACACCCTAGCAACCACCTACCCAGGTAGAACATAATACAAGATTATTGGTTCTGTTCCAAGGAATCACAAACGATTATCAATTTATACCTAGAATGCAAATCATTTTGGATTAAAATGTCTGCTAAATGTGTAAATATATGAATAAAGATCAACTCCCAACCACCTACAACATCATGCCGGTGAGTATTACACATGCAAAAACAGAATATGTAGAAATCTACTTATTATTATTGATACTTCTACAATTTGAACCACCCAGAGCATGATATATCTGTTTGCATTTGTCTAAAGCCTCAGATGCACAACTCAATCCACTGTGAGTGTGTGTTTCTCCAGCTGCGAGCATGTGGCTTTGATTATTGGCCGCTCTGCCCAGGGAGAGCGACTGATTGAAACTCCAGACTCCGGCCTGGCAGAGCACTGTTTATTATATCGTCTGGCAATTATTTCACTCATGATTGCTAATTTCAGGAAATTAGATTTGTGTGAGGGAGAGACAAAAAAAGAGACATGTGTGTACGAATGTATAATGCATATGCTGTAGAAGGATGATGAGGATGGCTTCACAAAGGTACTATAGCCTAGTTATTGTGCGCAGCTCATCCAATCAGATTTCAGTACTATAAATTTTATAGTAGGCCTGCTTTTTCAGTAGCATTGCTTTCTGAAGTATTTTTTCCCTTTTATTGATGGCATTTGATTTTGGAACCATGAAGCAAATCAACCTATGGAAGCCCGTTTCCATCACTGAATAAAAAATAAAACAAGGTAATTGCGACAATTCTGACTTTTTCCCCTTGCAATTGCGAGTTTATACCTTACAATTCTGACTTCATAACTCGCAGTTGCGAGTTTATATCATTAAAGCCCCGTTCACACCAAGAACGATAACTATAAATATAACGATATTAGCGTCCACACCAGCGGACGATATTATCTGTATACTCTAAGCGCACACTCGTCTGCCGCTTTAAATTCTTGAGCTCGTTACGTTCTGAAAGTGATTGCAACGATATCGTTTCTCTGTGCCTTTATCGTTATAGTTGTGGTGTAAACTCTGCTATTCTTTAATAGGCCCGTTCACACCAAGAACGATAACTATAAATATAACGATAAAGATATAGTTCTAAAAATCGGTCTCAATATTAAAGAATAGCAGACTCTACACCACAACTATAACGATAAAGCCCCGTTCACACCAAGAACGACAACTATAAAGATAACTATAAAGATAACGATATTAGCGTCCACACCAGCGAACGATATCTTCTGATTATTCTAAGTGCATGCGCGTCTGGCACTTTAAATTCTCCAGCTCCTTATAGCAGGATGTATTCTGATTGGATGTCAGTGTTTGTATCGTTCATCAGCTGGAAAAAAATCGTTCTGAAAGTGATTCCAACAATATCGTTTCTCTGTGCCTTTATCGTTATAGTTGTGGTGTGGACTCTGCTATTCTTTAATATTGAGAACGATTTTTAGAACTATATCTTTATCGTTATCGTTATAGTTATCGTCCTTGGTGTGAACGGGCCTTAAAGGCACAGAGAAATGATATCGTTTGAATCACTTTCAGAACGTTTTTTTCCAGCTGATGAACGATACAAACATTGACAGCCAATCAGAATACATCCTGCTGTAACGACCTCAAGTATTTAAAGCGGCAGACGAGCGTGTGATTAGAGTATACAGATGATATCGTCCACTGGTGTGGACGCTAATATCGTTATCTAAGTTTATATCTCGCAATTCTGACTTCTTTTCACAGAATTTTGACACATAAACTCACTATTGCGAGTTATAAAGTGCAATTCTGAGGAAAAAACACGCAACTGTGTTAAATTCTTACTTTATACGTACTTACTTAATTCGTACTTTATAACACGCAACTGTGTTAAATTCCAAATTGTGATATATAAATTCACAATTCTGAGAAAAAAAAAAAACAAATTGTGAGGTTATATCTCGCAATTCTGTCTTAATTTCTCAAAAATGCGATTTTATTTTCAGAACTGGGACTTTATTTCTAAGAATTGTGAGTTTAAATCTGACAATTCCGCCTTTTTTCTCAGAATTATGAGTTTAAATCTCATAATTGAGCATATTCAGCATAATTTATGAGGCAGCTACTTTGTTTTGCATCATTTCCCTTCAGAATTATTGGTAGTGTAGTTATTCACCAGGAATTATACAATTATACAACAGAAAATATCAAATTAATTTATCTCTGGGAAAAATAAATGGGATTCTTACTTCCGGAGCCCAAGCTGAAAAAGTCTTCATGCCTCATAAACGGTTTCTCAATGTCTAGAATGCTTCTCCCCACGTCTGTGAATCTTTGTTGGGCCATTTGGTGAGATGAAACCAGAGGTTTACCGCGGAGGCGTCTGGAAAGAGCAAATAAAATCAATCAGTCAGAGTTTTGTCAGCCTGATTTATTGCTCAACGGCCTCTATGAGTGAATGAATGGTCCAAAACATTGGCAGCGTGGATGAATTTCATTCTTGAGATTTCAGAGAGTATGATTTCTAACCAAGAGTTTGTAGAAATATTTCATATGTCTGCAGATTGTATGAAATTGATCCTCTCCAGATGTACGGTGAGGGAAAGCGAACCCTCAGCAATCATAATTCAAACCTCTTGAGATGTTATGATAGCAATGTAACTAAACTTAAATCACTCTCTTTAATCAAACCAACCTTCATCCAAGAAAAAGTGTATTGTGACATATCTGAAAACCTAATCAACTATCTGTAACGTGTAAATCATATCAACAGTTATCAAATCATGAATTATTTAAAAAAGAGCACTTCTTTTCGACAGCTTTTGCATATAAAATCGTGCATGTTTTATTTAACATGCACGAAATGATTAACAGGCTACAGCTCTTATTGATATAATTATGTACTCTTACAAAAAAAATTGTCATGATAACCATAATTTTTTTCACAAGGAAAAAAAAACAACAAAAAAACATAACCATAATTTGTTGGTAGATATAATTTGTTACAAGAATAATTGTGTGTATATATATAACATGTGTGTATATATATAACATGTGTGTATATATATATATATATATATATATATATATATATATATAAATATATATATATATATATATATATATATATATATATATATATATATATATATTTATACATATATATATATACATATATATATATATATATATATATATATATATACACACATGTTATAGTGTACTATAAAATAGTACATAAATTCACTTACAAAAATAATATTACAAAAAATACCATATTAAACATATAAATATATTTATACCATCCACAGCACTAAATGTTCATAATAAATTAACCAAGAGTCTCTTTTAAACAACAAGATTTTTTATTTATTTATTTATTTGTGCTGCTGTAAAATCGTAGTATATTAATATGGGATCTGCTGCATGTAAACAGTGTACAAAGTTTTAAGACTCTTTCTGACATTTTGGTTAATCTTTTATCGAATCAAAATGGCATTTGACTGAGCTTACCATAGTAAGAGTCTCTATAAACTCGATTTGGACGATCAGTATTTGTGGATTACTCTGCTAAAGCCACTGATCTACGAAAGAAGCGCGCGTCCGTGATTGCGCGTCCGCGAGTGCTCCGTCCTGCCCCCAGAACGCGCAGCGGACACGCGCTCATTAAAGCCCTGACAATCAGCCTGAACGCGACTTTCTCTCTGTGTTTCTCCTCTCAAAGACTTTAAAAGACTCTCTCTCGTGGATAAATGGATGTCTGTGTGATCGTGCTGTTGTCTTTGTGCGGGTTTCTGCGGGGCCAAGGTGAGTGTACCTCAAACATCGCGTCACTGCTGCTGTTATGATGCATTCGTGTAGAGTTTGCAGAAAAGCGGACTGTGAATGAAACACGCTGTTATTATACATAATAACATGTAAATCTGACATTACACGTAATGTCCGTCTGTCTCCATGGGCTTGTATTTCCTCAAATAGTTTTCGTATAAGTATTTAAACGTGTCTTGAAAGCAAAATAAGATAAAAACAGAATAGTGTAATATTAATATTACAGAAAGTAACTTGATACATTACAAAAAATATCAGGTATTGAATAAGTATTAGGCTATATATATATATATATATATATATATATATATATAACTATTAATATATATATATATATATATATATATATATATATATATATATATTAATAGTTGGTATGGTAAAGTGTAGTATAGCATACCATAGTATAGTACAGTATAGTTGGTTGTAGTTATAGTAACTTTATATATATATATATATATATATATATATATATATATATATATATATATATATATATATATATATATAATATTTGAATCTAATAATAGTATATTAAAATGTATATTAAAACCATTAAAAAGTATATATTTAATTTCTTATTTTTTAAATAGTGAATAGTATATATATTATAAACTATATTATTAGATTAAAATATCATTTATTATACACTATATTTTATATAGTAAATATTCTATACTATTTACTATAATGTATTAAAAATGAATTAAAATGTGATTAAATACATACATTTAAATATAAATACATATAAAAATATGTACATATATTTAAATACATACATATATATATATATATATATATATATATATATATATATATATTTACACACACATTTATATATTTAAATATTTATTTAAATAAACAAATATATGTGTGTATTTTTTAACATCAATACGTTTTTGTATAATAAAAGTTTAAATGTGTCTCGTGCTGATCTCTTAATGAAAGGCTTGTTCTCACAAAACTGTCATTTAGGCCTCCCCCTGCAGAGGTGTTTTATTCTGAGTCACAGATACTGTGTGGTAGAAGAGGTGGTGTGAATATTTAGATGAGGGGGCGTGGTCTGGTTTGCAGTAGCCAATGAGGGTTTGCTAGGGTCAGCACGTGGACGGCGTGTGATACGGCACACAAGATGTTCTTTGCTGCCAGATAGTGAAGTTGCATTCACCAGCCGCGGTTGACTAGTTATCCTAACTATACCAGTGAGAGATTCATTCCTCACACGCTCTTGCATTCAAACATCACCGCACAAATGTGGTTTGTGGGTGGAGGTCATAATTCAGAACAACAAACTGTGTTTAAACAGCAGCAACAGAACTGGACCAGTTTACTTGAATAGCATCATGTGGGTGGTGTATTCATAGATGGGAAGGTCGAGCTGCGCTCATGCACTAATGTTGTTCTTAATTCACTTTTAAGAGCATTTTATCTTAGTTTTATTGGGCTTTAAAAAGTTTTTATTACAGAAACAACTATTTTCATTATCTACTGTACAGCACAGCTATAATAAACCACCTGCAAATTATTCTGGATAACTATTTTATTTTATTTGATATAAATTTGATATAAATTATTTTTTATTTTTTATTTAATGTATTTTTTATTTAAATTTTTTATTACATTTTTTATTTAGTAATTTTTTAACTTTATTTAAATTTTATCTTTTTTTTACATTTTACATTTTATTTAATTTTTAACTTAAATTATTTTAATTAATTTTTTTACTTTATTATTTTTTTTTTTATTTAACTTTATTTTATTTAACTCTGGTTCACTGTCCTCGAATAAATAAAAATGTTTGTATTCATGTGGAGAAATTGCTGCTTATAAAAACCATTTGGCATTTCGATTACTGTGCAAACCTACTGGAGAAGAGTCCAAAAGACTCATCTGCCAAAAATATTTTGTGTTTTGGCAGATGATGGAAACCGCAGGGAAATTAATGATCTGTTTGATCCAATTGAGTCCACTTGCGTCAGCTGATGGTTGTTTGGAAATGTTTTTGGAGTAGTTTTATGGCCTTTAATCTTTGGGAGAGAGTCAGACGTGTTTGACGGAGTTGACTAGCTGCCCATCAACAAATTACTTCATCCGCCAGACGCTAAACATTATTCAGCATGAGTGGAAAAATGCTTGTGGAAAGAAAACAAACAAGGCAGAGACAGTCCAGACAGGACAGATATTGATTTCGCAAACGATATCAAGGAAATTGAATAGAACAATGGCTACTTCAGAATGATGATTAAAAACAAATAAATCAATAAATTAACACACAGTCCCTCATCAGACTAAGCTCTAAGTCTGGTCTGGAAGAGACAATCAGGGCGTAGATCAGAAAAGTGGGCAGGGCACATCATAACACTTATCAGCTCAGCTCATGCATATTAATTATGTGATGCCCAGTAGTTCTACTTGATTGGCTGAAAGACAGACTTCGCAGGGTTTGGGCCAGTAACATTTTTAAGGAGGTTTTTCATGTGCCGTCCATCCCTAATTATACAAAGGTCATGCCACCATCTGATCCAAACACTTCAGACCTTATTAACGCCCATTTCCTTACAAAGAAATTCTTAAACTTTTAAAATCTCACACGGCTCGGATTTGCCAATATACCAAATTCTCCAATCAAAAGTCAGAGATTTTAATATGAACTCAAACACTTCTCATCTAATTCTTCCAAGATCAAATAATTTGAGCTTGTATTCACAATAATTTATGTAATTTATTCATTATATTAATTTTTTTTATAGATCATAATTATTACAATATTTTACAATGTTTAATTGGAAATAATATATTATTATGATTATAATTATCTTAGGCTAAGATCAAATAATCTGACTTGGTATACACATTAATATATTTATAATTTATTTAATATTTTTTTATTCTTATACTTCTTAATTAATTATAAAAGTAATTATTATAATAATTTATAAAATATATTATGATGAAAATATATTATGATATATAAATACCTTATGCAAAAATCAAATAATCTGAAAAAGAATTAATTTATATAACATTTTTAAAATATCTATTCATTTTTAAAGCTATTAATTATCAAATTAAATATAACAATATTTTATCATGTTTAATTTAAAAATATAATATGATCATAAATATCGTATGCTAAAATCAAATAATCTGAGATAGTATCCCCATTAATAATATAATTAATATATGTATGATTTTTTATATTTTACAGTGTTTAATTAGAAAACAATTATAATTATAAATCTTATGCTCGAATTGTAATAAAATATGTGATCATAATATATCTATTTTTGACATTTCAGATTTTCAGAATCATTTCAGATTCATTTCGTGTCTAATATGCATGGAAATTCAGCTAGATAACCCCTTTATCACTGACAAAAATCTATTTTTATATTAAAAATATTAATATATTTATATTAATTAAATTAAATATATTAACTTAATTTAAATACACTGAAAAAAATGGTGTAGACACAATATTCACTAGTGCATTTCACAAATAATTGCAAAGAAACAGCAAGTAACAAACTGAATGAACATGAAATTAAAGTAGAAAGACTAAAATTGTATTTTCTTGTAAAATGTTCTCTAATAATCTTCGTTTTATTTACAACTATGAATTCTTTTACAGTGTATATTTTAAACAATGCACAATACAGTTTTTCATGGCTGTAAGAGATATTAATGGCTGGTAAATGTTCTCGATTTAACCACCATTTTTCACTTGGCAATAAATAAGTACAGTTTTGGACCCTGTTCTCTTATTGTTTCTCCTCGCACGCCATTTGCTGTCCATAGTGACGAATCTAGCGCACATGGCCTAACCACAAACCTTAGACTGTGCCAGAAATCAGCTGGTAAGTGACAGATGCTGAAGAGTGGCTGGTAAAAACGCAGATTCGTGATAATGCAGGAATTCGTCAGACAGGACAAGCCCCAGCAAATCTAATGCTGCATGTGGGGCTTTAACAGAGAAGTCAGTCAGCAAACCGGCAACCTGAAATTCTTCAGATTTGGTCGTAAAATGTGACCGTACCAGACTAGTTGGCTCGGCTCTGGATCTCCTTTACAGGCTGAGTTTGAGCTTTAACTTAATTCCCGAGCAAACCTCTAATCTGCATGTCTGTGTGTGTGGGAATCGTCTGGATTGGATTTGTTGTGCGTAATGTCTTTCCTGTTCTTTTTTCCTTTCCAGAGACCAGAGATCCCATCTCGCTGGACGCCTGCTGTAAGGATGGCAAAGAAAGAGGCCAGAAGTCTCAGGACTGCACGAGTCTGCCGCTCATCTCCGAATCCACCACCTGCAGGTAGGGGTGTGCGATATATATTGTCTGCGATAATATCGTAATTGTTGTTTTAACGATGTGCAATTTGACATTATCGAGTATTTTGCAAAAACCATTCAAAACACCCCAACAGAGCACACGCATACATTACATGATGAAGTCTAGACTAGTGCGAGCGCGCATTTAGAGTGTGCTCTTTCACTGCATGATTCAGTCTATTAAAATGCATTTAAAATGAACACAAAATAGGGGCAGAAAATGTATATATTTATACCATTTCATATAGTTAATCATTTTCACAATAAAGGTCATTGCACACTGAGTCCGAAATTTTCATCCGAATTTTTTACACGTTAAAAATTAAATACGACCTCACGTTGTGTCAATCACATTTACACACTGCATCCGAAACTTTCGTCCGTCATAAAAAAATTCGGATCAGGGTCTATTTTCTGCGTTTTCGTATCCGTAGCATGCATTTTGATAGGAAAGGATGACGAATAGGAAAAAAAAAAAAAAAAAAAAAAAACGCACACAAACATTTTGGACTCAGTGTGCAATGACCTTTAGAGTGCCGTTTTTCTCCAAAAATGACCATGATTACAAATATGATATTGATTTTTTACAACAGTTAAACAAGAAGTTAATTAAGAGATTTACGTTTTAGACACTATATTTCCTGTTTTTGCACTATTTCGACAACAAAAATAATTCAGAATGCTTTGAGCAATATGACGGTGTTTCGTTCCTGAATGAATCAACCGTTTAAATGATTCGGTTCAGTTGCAATAACTCACTTATTAACAGTGACTTGCTGCCACCTACTGGTGGTTTTAATTTCACATTTAAAGTATCTTTTATTATTTAAATAATTTCAAATATCTGTATTCAACGTTTTATGTTTAATATATCAAAATATTATTTGTGCATTTGTAATTGCATGTTAAATGCATTCATGTCCAGCATTAAACAGTGTGTAAATACATCTAAATGCTACTTCAGATGCAGCTTCTGTGTTGATTTCATTTGCTTGGCAACAGCCCAAATGTCTTATTATTCTAATTCACTGATTAAATGTAAGAATTTGACTCAGAAGTTAATGGACACTTAGAAAACTGGCTTTATAAAGGTAAAAATGCCCATAAAATGTAAAAATCAGTTTAAACTTATTGGAAAAGATTAATTTCTATCAGTGTGAACGGACCTCCACACAGAATATGAAGAATATCAAAAACTTTAAGAGTCGGCTGTCAACGGCAGTCCTTAAGATGCCAGCACAATAACACACTCAGCAAAATATCGTCTAATTATCGTTATCGAGATAATCCCAGAAAATATTGAGATATTACTTTCTTGTCAGGTTTCGGGTTTGTTCCTCACCATCTGAGTTCTACCAAATTTCCACAGAAAACACTTAAAAGAGAAACAAATCAGTCTGTTAGTTGTTAGTTTGTTAGTTCAGCTGGCATGACACTACAGGGGAATGGGGTAAAAAAACTGAAATAACACTTTCCCCAGTTGATTAATTACAGTACATTACATTACATTACTTGTAATATGTTGTATAAGTTTTATGAAATGCTATATTTAAATATGCAAATTAGGCTTTTTATCTAATTACATATGCACTAATTTGCATACATTTCCAGAGCATATCTGAACGTTGGATTTGTTTGATTTTGTTGACAATTTTTTTTTTTGGATTTTTGTAATAATTTTGGATTTCACTTCATTATCACTTCATAAATCAGAAAATACTACCAACAGACAGAAAAAAAAATTCACCATGTTTTTAGGAATAAAATGTTATATAAATCAGTCTGAATGATATATGAACACACCCATCTATAAAACCCTTCAGAATATAGAACATAGTTAAGTGTGTAAGTGCTGCTGATATGAAGAAACAAACTCATTTTGAGATAACCGGCTTTAGAAATATTCACTGTAATTGAAATATAGAGATGCAAATAAATACAGTGTAATAAAATAAACACTTTCCACTTCTTTCCACTAGTCAACAAGTTATTGGAGCAAAATAGCCCAACATTTCAAAGTGGAATTGAACTGAGTTGAAAAAGCAATGGTTTTGTCTTCAGCATCTCTCCTTAAAGGAATAGTTCACTCCAAAATGGAAATTTCCTGAAAATTTAGTCACCCTCAGGCCATCCAAGATGTAGATGAGTAAGATTCTTCATCATATTTGGAGAAATTTAACATTGCATCACTTGCTCAGCAATGGATATGAATGGGTGCCGTCAGAATGAGAGTCCAAACAGCAGATAAAAACATCACAATAATTCACAAGTAATCCACACAACTCCAGTCTATCAATTAATGTCTTGTGAAGTGAAAAGCTGCATGTTTGTAAAAAACTAATTTAGCATTAAAACATTTTTAACTTCAAACCATTGCTTCTGGCCAAAGTATGAGTCCTTAATCCATAATAACACAGAAAAAAAAAAAGTAATCTCATCTGAATCAGGAGAGAAATCTGCACAGATCAAGCACCGTTTACAATTGAACACAGTCCAAAGCAACTTTAACCAAATATCTGGGTGGATTTTGATGTGAGAGACAAGAAGTGATGGACTTTTTCACTGGAGGAAGTGTTATTATGGATTATGGACCAGAAGCAACGGTTTGAAGTTAAAAATGTCTTAATGATGGATTCGTTTCTTACAAACACACAGCTTTTCACTTCACAAGATGTTAACTGATGGACTGGAGTGGTGTGGATTACTTGTGGATTATTGTGATGTTTTTATCAGCTCTTATTCTGACGGCACCCATTCACCGCAGAGGATCCATTGGTGAGCAAGTGATGTAATGCTACATTTCTCCAAATCTGATGAAGGAACAAACTCATCTACATCTCGTGTGGCCTGAGGGTGAGTACATTCTCAGCAAATTTTCATTTTTGGGAGAACTATTCCTATAATAGTAAATACTCAGTATTTTAGAGGTATAGGCACAATTTACCACAACTTAGTTCCCGCCGGATGGATAAAAACCTGTGCATGCATCCAATCAGATTGACTCAATTCTGGGTTTCCAAAAGCGATTTTTGCTTAAAATATGCATCTGTGCAGAAGCAATGCCTCATCGGTAGAAGTGGCCACAGTGGCTTTGACTTTCATGATAAGATCAGTGTTTAGTCTCAGTGCCAGTCAAAGCCGATCGTGTTACTCTGGCATCAGACGCGTTTGCCTTGGCCTTCCAAGTGATCCTGAGTTTGTTTAAATGAGAGAGTGCGAGAAAAAAGTGGTGACGGTTTGGATCTCTTTGGTAGGGGGGCTCGCAGAAACGGGGCGCTTAGGCAAACGGGAATA
The DNA here is from genome assembly GCA_039654775.1 of Spinibarbus caldwelli. Classification (NCBI taxonomy): domain Eukaryota; kingdom Metazoa; phylum Chordata; class Actinopteri; order Cypriniformes; family Cyprinidae; genus Spinibarbus; species Spinibarbus caldwelli. The sequence continues at coordinate 3,476,776 of CM077264.1, forward strand.
TTTCCAAATCCAGGAAATTCCACTGAGGTGAAACTCTAGTCAGACGGAGAAGAGAGAGCGACCCAAATAACAGGAAATCTGCAGAGTATTTCATACACCGAAAAGGGGAAAAACAAGTGAAAGGAGAAATCGCAGACTTCTCCCTTAAAAGGCTGTTCGGAGGTGCACGGCGACCACAGACGGGTGTCTTGGGCTTTCCTGCAAGGATGATTGTGAAAGAGGGTGAAGCAAGAGCAAAAGAGACAAACAGCGGTCGTCTTACCGTAAAAACTGGGCTCAATGCGTCAGTACTGCGGTCCAACCTGGAGCAGAACCAAACAATGACGCCCTGCAGTCAACAGAGCTCTCGACTTCTGCTCTCCAACATCTGTCCTGTGGTTTACAATGGCCAGGAAGCAGAATTCATTTAACAAAAGTGAATTAGAAGGAACTTTGGGGTCTTGCACAATCTGAACTGCCTTTTCTTGGTAATCAGAAGTCCTTTAGTCTGTTTACAGTGCTGAACAGATTACTTACAAATAGTAGTCCACTACTGATTACAAATTACATGATGAAAATTTGTAGTTAGTAATGTTATCTATTAGATTACACAGTTTATTCTGATTACTTTAGGGTAGAGTACACAACTCGTTCATCACAGAAATACAAATATTCTAAATAATAATTAGAAATTATATATAAGACTATATAAAAAATAGAAAATATGATTATATTTATTTATATTATTATATATCATTCTAAATAATTATACATTATAATCATATATATATATATATATATATATATATATATATATATATAGTCTAAAAATAATAATTATTATTATTTATGTTAGAATTATTCATATAATTAATTTTATAAATGATAAATAATATATATTTGATTTTTATCAAATAAACCGGGTTTCGTGAGTTGATGAAAAGCTGATAATTAATATATTATAAAAATAAAAAAATAAAAATGAATATATATTTTAAATAAACATAAATAAATAAAAAATAAAGCACAATAAACAACATCAATGAATCAATAAATTATGAATAATTTACTGCCATTGTGTGAATAATAATATAATTTAATGAATAAAAACTGGTCTAATTTAATATTTTAAAATGTAATATAATTATATATATACACTGAAATAAATTGGGGTAGAAACAGTTTTCACTCAGAAATTGCTAGTAAATTTCACAAGAAAATAATATAAAAAATGAAATAGTATTTTCTTGGAAAACATACTCCAATAATCTTATTCGAAAATTAAAGAAATCGTTATTTTTACAGTGTATGATTATAATCTTATTACAAGTACTTTAAGTACTAATTAAAATGACTTAATTTTGTGATCTGATTATGTAATCCAGATTAGATATAATCACTTATACTACCCAACACTGTGTATTTATTATTTAACTGATATTCACATCTAGTCCACCAGAAAAACCAGAGGTTATGGGTCTTGCTCAAGACACAATGGACACGTTGTGCTTGACCTCTATAATCTGTTTATTACCATCCCAGATCTTAAAGCACTCGCCGACTGACCCGCTACAGTTTGTCCTGATCTGACTGTGTGTGCTTGTCCCGTAGGATCGCTCAGGAACAGTGCTGTACCGCGGTTCTTGAAGACAACATATGCACCAGCGGCATCAATATGGCGAAGGACCAGGGCAGTTGTGACGCCCTCTTGTCCAGCAGCACATGTGAAATGAAGACGTCTAAGGTGCTGGATTTTCTCAGTACATGCATATTAATACTGCATATGATATTTGCATGTTTTATGAATTGACTTTATTCAGTACCAAAATGTTTTATTAATATTTTCTTATTATTACGGTTGTTATTATTATATTGTAATGTATTATAATGTAATGTATTACATTGCATTTTTAATATATTATTACTATTAGATTAATTATGATTTATATATGTAAATATTATTTAAATGTAATAATACACATAGTATATAATATGTGACCCTGGACCACAAAACCAGTCTTTAGTTGCTGGGGTATATTTGTAGCAATAGCCAAAAATACATGGTATGGGTCAAAATTATAGATTTTTCTTTTATGCCAAAAATCATTAGTATATTAAGTAAAGATCATATTCCATTAAGATATTTTGTAAATTTACTACTGTAAATATATTAAAACGTCATTTTTGATTTGTAATATGCATTGCTAAGAATTCATTTGGACAACTTTAAAGGCAATTTTCTCAATATTTTGATTTTTTTGCACCCTCAGATTCCAGATTTTCAAATAGTTGTATCTTAAACAAATATTGTCCGATCCTAACAAACCATAGATCAATGGAAAGCTTATTTATTCAGCTTTCAGATGACGTATAAATCTCAATTTCGAAAAAATTGACACTTAAGACTGGTTTTGTGGTCCAAGGTCACATATATACAGTATTGACTATGTAACATTTAAAAAATAATAATATAGTGTACATTTTTAAATATTTATTTTAATATACATGTTTTAATTTTTTTAAGTTATATTATATAATATTATTATAGATTATTATTCGATTAAAATATTATGTAATATCTTTCTCTCTCTCTCTCTTTCTCTCTCTCTCTCTCTCTCTCTCTCTCTCTCTCTCTATATATATACATAAATAGAGTAAATAATATAAGTAGTATATAATATGTATGTAAATGATATTTTATGTACAATTTGTATGTAAATGATATTTATGAAATTATATATATATATATATATATATATATATATATATATATATATATATATATATATGGTATTCATTATTTAATAAAAGTAAAAATATAATTTTATATATACATTGTACATAATAATATATGTGATATACCATGTTTATGTATGTATGTATATATATATATATATATATATATATTGCATTATTTTATTGTAATGTAATTTATTACATTATTACTTTTTTAATATATTATCATTATATTAAATATTATTTTTATATGTAAATAATATTTTAATGTAATAATTCATATAATATATAATATATACTGTATAGTATTTGCTATTTTAACAAAATTAAACAATTAAATTTTGTGTATTTTTTTTATTTTTAATATGCATTTTTATAGTTTTAAAAATTTACAAAATATTATTATCAGATTAAAATTTTTACTCTCTCTCTCTCTCTCTGTATATATATATATAATTGTAGTAAATAATTTAATATATGTACATTAAATATGTATACATTATAATAATAATAATATATACATTGGTGATTATGTCGACGCTTCAAAAGGTCAAATGCAGCCTTAAAAACCAGCTGACTTTGTACTTATTAGACAGTAATGTAGCTCACTTGGGCTAATGGTATACATACAGTATATGTATCATTTTATCCGTTAAAACCTACAACAAACTTCTTTTTGTGAAATGTTTAGCTTGTAAAATGTACTCACTCTATCTCTCTTCAACATAAATGACATCTGCGATTATATTTCACACCTAACGCATTGACATTCACATATTTTAGGAGTGATATGACTGTTTGTGGCTGTTGTATGTGTGTTCGCTAGAGAGAGCTTGTACAAACACGTCTGTGTCAGACACTCAGATCACAATTAGATGATAAATGTGGCTTTTAAAACCCAAACTCTTCTTCGTGTAAACTCAGAGACTGAGGAGTAAAAATAGCCATATTTCTCTCAGCACTGTTTACGTTGAGCAGGAGGGAACTTGCCCACATTACAGAAGTGCAGGTTGTTTCTGTCAGCCGCCGTTATAAATCCAGCTCCGATTATACACACAGGCTCTCCACCAAACCTCAGGATGAAGAATAGAGTGTCTCTTCAAGGTTTAATACACACCTGAGTGTGTTTGGACATTACGATCCTCCAGGTGTCTGCCGTCTTCTAGGAAACATTCGTCTCGAGTTGTCAGCGAGACTGTAAGAGCGCTTAAAAGCACCTGTCAGACGTATTGCTCTGCGTTATTTATGTGTTTATCACTAACCACCAAGCCTAATTTATCTAAAAACAGTTTATGGCAGGTATTAGATGATCTTAGGACAAGTTTAAGCTCTGTTTAAATCACCAGAACTGTTTGTGTTTCCTCTAAAACTCTAGATGAGGGTTTTCTAGTGCCGTTTTCTGTTCTCAGAAACCTCATTTGTTCAGTTCATTCAAATCATTCACGGATAAAGATGCACAGGCATTTGACTTAAAGGATAATTCACGCAAAAATTATATTCTTGGGTCCTGTGTTAGATGAGTGATTTTCAGCAAATTTTGACTTAATTTTCAGTCTGTTATTCTGTCAAAAACTTACTGTATATGGTGCACAAGTAGTATGGACTATCTTTATGGACTACTTTTTATTTTATTTTATTTATTTATTTTTTTTTACTACATTTATGCTGCTTTTTATCCATTTTGGAGCTTGACATCATTTTTGCACTGAAAAATAAATAAATAAATAAATAAATATTTTCTTAGTATTTTTGTGTTGTTTTCTAGTACAAATTTGTAAACATTCTTAAATCAAGATACATTTACTTGAGAAACAAAATAACTTAATATATTAAGTCTTGTTTTCCAAAGAATGCATCAAAATTAAGTGAGTTTGAGCATAAAACAAGAAAAAACATAGGCAAATTCACTTTATTTTGATATATTTTTCAGAAAAAAATACAATTTATTATGTCATTTTGCTTCTCAAATGCTTTTCTGATGCTAAAAGAGATTTTACGTCTAAACATCTGCTGTGTAAAGTATAAAGTATATTATTACATAAAATATAATAAATATATAATTCACTTAAAAAACAATGATCTAAAATAATAAATTATATTTATTAAAGTATATTTATATTTATAATTATTTATTGAATAGTTAAATTCATTTGATGCTATCCTAAGAATCAGGCAAAAAGAAGTATGTTTTTACATCAGTATTAATGTCTTTAAAAACTACATCATTAAAACAGGTACAGAGATAAAGTAATTAATTATATAGTCAGATAAAATAAAATAATACATTATATTTATTACAGTATATTTATATAAAAAAAAAAGTCCATGTGATGCTGCTATCCTAAGATCTAAGATTCATGCAAAAAAAAAAAAAAAACTCAGGTCTTCACATCCATCAACAAATGGCTGAAAAAGCAAGAAATTTTGAAAATATTCAGCTGGGAGAACATCTAGCAACTAATTAAGTTAATTGACATCAGGTCTGTAACATAAAAGGGATGTCTTAGAGAGGCAGAGTCTCTCAGAAGTAAAGATGAGCAGAGGCTCTCCAATCTGCGTAAAAAGATTGTGGAATACTTTAAAAACAACGTTCCTCAACGTCAAATTGCAAAGGCTTTGCAAATTTCATCATCTATAGTGCATAACATCATCAGAAGATTCAGAGAAACTGGAGAAATCTCTGTGAGTAAGGGACAAGGCCGAAGACCTTTGTTGGATGCCCGTGGTCTTCGGGCCCTCAGATGACACTGCATCACTCATCGGCATGATTCTGTCATTGACATTACTAAATGGGCTCAGGAATACTTCCAGAAACCACTGTCCGTAAACACAATCCACCGTGCCATCTGCAGATGCCAACTAATGCTCTATCATGCAAAAAGGAAGCCATATGTGAACATGGTCCAGAAGCGCCATTGTGTCCTGTGGGCCAAGGCTCATTTAAAATGGACTGTTTCAAAGTGGAAAAGTATTCTATGGTCAGACGAGTCCAAATTTGACATTCTTGTTGGAAATCACGGACACCGTGTCCTCCGGGCTAAAGAGGAGGGAGACCTTCCAGTGTTTTATCAGTGTTCAGTTCAAAAGCCAGCATCTCTGATGGTATGGGGGTGCAGGTTTCTCTTTGTTAGGTTTGGTTAGCAGTGACTGAAACGCAGCTTTACACACAACTGGCAGTCTGCATGAAGAGGATCTTGAGACTCCAGTAGCTTCAAACACCTGTTTGCTGCTCAGCAGTGGCTTTTTCACAGCTGGTATTACAATACAGTTCATTTGTTTGACAGAAACTTTCCTTAATAAATCTTTATCTGACCAAGATCTTCTGTGCTCTAGTCACTCATAAATCTTTTGACAGTTCAATAATTTCTATTTGCTTTTTCGCGAAATATTGTTTGTTTTGATGCCTTTTGCAAGACATTGCATTGTTTCATACTTTTCATCTTCAGAAAGATCTTTCTTCCTCACTATATTTCATGAGAACTGTGACTTGCTTAATAATGTGGAACAACCTCTTTAAGTAGGGTTTCCATTTATCTAAGAAGAACTGGCAAACTATTGAACAAACCTGTCTGAGATTGATACCAGTTAACTAAAAATCTGACTCTTTATTGTACCGAAATCCTTCTGATATATCACTTGCATAATAATTTGGAAGGCAGTGTATATATTTTTTTAATAATTATTGTTATTGTTATATTAATATTATTTAAATTATTAATATTAATTATTTAAAAAATGGTTAATCGACGGTTTAAAACATATTACACAATAATAATAATAATAATAATAATAATAATAATAATAAAATACATATATTAAAATGTTGCCTTAATATATAGGAAACTCACTAGATTTTGGAACGGAGCATTTGAAATCACCTACATAATTAATGTCTCTTACTTTCTCTTAAGCCTGTTGAAACATGTTCATTTGATGTGCATCAGTGTATCTGTGCAGGTGTTTTGGGTACATACTGTGAGTGTTTTCCTCGTGATTACGCTCTGATCTGGAGTCTGTCTCTTCCTTTGCAGACGTGCTGTGAGTGTTGTTTGCTCGGCCGGGCGGCCCAGGAGCGAGGGCTGTCATGTGACCTCACCCTCGCCGTGTGGTACCAGTGCGGTCTGGTGTCCCGGGCCTGCTGTGTGGACCGATCGCCGAACAGCAACGGAAAGCCTTCACCAGGTGAGAACAAACAAACATGGAAAACCGCTTTCTTGCTGTTTTGAAATAAGAGCGTTTGATGAATGCTCCCAGCATCGCATGGCTGTCGACATTCACAGATGTTGACAATTACAGCAGAACAGGTCATTTGAATGTAATCTTGAAGGTACAGTAGAAAAACAGCCTGTTTAATTCTTAAGGATCAGAGAGAGGGAGAAAATGGACAAGAAAAATATATATAAAACTTTATGGTGCAAATCTTTTTGAAGTTTACATAAGTAGCATTACAAGTAAATTCAGAGAGCAAATACAATACTACATAAAATAAAATGCTTGTAATTGCTCTTAAAACAGCAAAAACAACCAACTTCAAAAAATACAAAAGCTTGAAGACAAAAGGAGACAGAAAAAAGATTTGATAGAAATTGTATTAAAATTTTATAAAAAAAATTAAAAAAGAAATGTATATAAGAATTATATATAATTATATATATGGAATAATTATATTTTGAATTGAATTATATTTAGAAAAGTTTTTAGGCTACAAAAAATTATATATATATATATATATATATACACACACACACACACACACACACACACACACTGTATATATGAATAATGAAAATAGCATGAAATAATATTTAAAGTATTATTATTAATAATAAAAAAATGGGTTAATTGACGGTTTAAATAAAAAATATTGAATTTAAAAATAATAATAAGTATTATTATAAATTATATATATAAGATACATATATATAAAATCATAAACAATAATAATTTATTTTTAAATGGGACCATTGGGATATTTATTTATTTGTTTATTTGTTTATTTATTTATTTATTTATCAGTCAAACAATCATGTTCTTTTTTATGTATTCTAATATGTACAAAATATTATTTTATTTTGTTTCTTAACAGTTTTCTTGGGATTTACCCTTAGTTATTGTCTCAATATTAAGGGTTAGTTATCCCAAAAATTACAATTAGCCTGTCATTTACTCACCCTCAAAGCATCCTAGATGTATATGACTTTCTTCTTTCAGACAAATCCAAATAGAGTTATATTAAAAATTATCCTGGCTCTTCCAAGTGTTACAATGGGAGTAGGCGGGTGTTTTTGTTCAACAGTCCAAAAGTAGTCAAATAAAGCACGCGCATCTGTATTAAAACGTGCCTCACACGGCTCCGGGGGGTGAATAAAGACCTCCTGTAGCGAATCCATGCGTTTTTGTAAGAAAAATATCCATATTTAAAACGATACAAACAGTTTTGTGTAACTTCTGCTATCTGTCATACGCGCGTTCACGAGAGACTGCCTTTCCGGCGGATGATGTAGGCGCAGCGCAAACCAGCGTTTGTTTACAGCAGCAAAAGAAGCAAAGTTTCCTTACTTTAGCAAAGGAAAACCAGTCTCCTCTTGGCTTATATCGAAATCCTCCGACATTTTTCTTTACAAATCCTCGTTTTGTGCTTCAACTTCGTGACTGGTGTTTTGTTTTGTTCTCTCTCCTTCGCACTTCTGCGTTCGTCACTAATCACCGGCGCTTACGCTACGCATACGTCCTACGTCATCTGCCGGAACGCCTCCGCCTACAGTCAGCAGAAGTGAGAAAAAAGTGTTTATATCGTTTTAAATATGGATATTTGTCTTACAAAAATGCATGGATTTGCTACAGGAGGCCTTTATTTACCCCCCGGAGACGTGTGAGGCACATTTTTATTACGGATGGATGCGCTTTATTTGACTACTTTTGGACTGTTGAACAGAAACACCCTCCTGCTCCCATTCTAACACTTGGAAGAGCCAGGATAATTTTTAAGATAACTATGATTGGATTCATCTGAAAGAAGAAAGTCATATACATCTAGGATGCCTCGAGGGTGAGTAAAACATGGACTAATTTTCATTTTTTTGGGTGAAATAAACCCTTTAATAGGGTCTCTCAGGTCAGTTTAGTCTCTGGAGTGAAGCAGATGAGTGAAGATGAGCTCTTCTGCCCTCTAGTGCTCATAAACTGACATGTCCACAGAGGACATCACACACCGACCACCCCAGTGCTAATTTATAACACATTAACTCATTTATGTTTCAAAATGACAGATTTACAGCCATCACAGGGTGATGCACAAAACACAGAGGATCAGTGTAAAGGTAACTAGAATCTGCTCCTAATGTACTATATAATCCTATAAAAACAATCAAATGCATCTTATTAATATATCATGTGCAGATTGTTAATGTTGTTTGTGTGTTTGCATTGAAGCTGCCGGTTGCTCTCAGAGTTGTTTTAATGGCTCTTGTGCCTGTTTGGAGGGATACAAGCTGAAGGCGGACGAGAAAACCTGCGAAGGTCAGTAAACGTCCGCTAATAAACCGGTTTTAATACGCTTAAGTATGTAAGAAGGTCTCTTCCAGAGTCTGAGGATGGACTGAATGTGTGTGTCAAGTGAATCCTCACTTTTTTGAGGTTCTCAATGTGCAGAACTCTCCCACTTGAAAAAGACAGCCCGCTACATGAAGATTTCAGCTGGATTTCACTCATTGACCACCCTTTTGCTCTCCTTTTCCCTTCTTTATTTTGAAAGTTCGATGTCAGTTAGTCAGGTGAAAAACCTTTAAACACAAATACAAACACCACTTTAAGAGCAAGCACAAGTATATACAATCAAGCAAACACAAGATTTAAATCCTTGGTTTTAAATGATCATAGAGCACCATGTAAACAGACAGTGTGTGTGTGTGTGCAGACATGAACGAGTGTTTGCTGGGCTCTCATCAGTGCCGCGGGGGCGAGCGCTGCATTAACACGCTGGGATCGTACCGCTGTCAGAGGGTCATCAGCTGCGGCACGGGCTACGAACTCACCGACGACAACAAGTGTGAAGGTCAGACACACACACTTTCGCAAACTACTAGGACTGCACGCTTTGGGAAGAACCCTAATTGTGATTTTTCTGGTACAAATTGTGATTGTGATTTAGAATGCAGTAAAAATTCTCCAGGTTTAATGTGTTTGTTTGTAGGACTGCACAATTTGGCTCAAATAATGTGTGATTATATATAATAATATACGGTACTATTTATTATTTAATCTTTATAATTATATATCATGAAAATAATTTACAAAATCATTAAAAATATGGAATTAAATGTTGGATAAAGAAACTGAAACCTTTTTTAGGAGCTTTTTTTAGGATAAGAAACCTAATTGAGATTTTTCTGGGGGAAGATTTAAAGAAAATAATCCAGGTTTAATGTTTGTTTGTAGGGCTGCAAAAAATGTGTAATTATATATCAATATTTTATTAATAATATAATAATAATAATACATTATTATTTTATTACTATAATAGTAATAATAATAATGACAACAACAAATAATATTAACAGTAATAACAAATTAACTATTATTATTGTAATTTCTAACGACAAACATAATAATAATATCTAATTGCAAAAAATAATAGATAGATAGATAGATAGATAGATAGATAGATAGATAGATAGATAGATAGATAGATAGATAGATGGATAGAAAAATCAAATCATAATAATTGATAAAATCATTTTGAAAATAAGGAATTACATTTTTAATAAAAAAACTGAAGCATTTTTAGGACCTTTTTTTAGGTTAGGAAATCTAATTGCAATTTTTCTGATAAAAATTGTGATTTCAATTTAATGTGTTAACAGGGCTGCATGATTTGTCAAACTATGTATCAATGAAATAATGATAATAATATAATTGTTAATATAAAATAATAATAATAATTTTAAATAATACATACAAATTTATTATTATTATTATTCTTGTTATTACTACTAAATAAAATTATTAAACAAAAAAACTATTACTATTCTAAAATCTAATTGCAATCTTTTTAAATAAAATTTGTAATTGCATAAAAAAACTACAGGTTTAATGTGTTTGTAGGGCAGCACAATTTGGCCAAGAAAAAGGTGTGATTATATATTAATATTTTATTAAATACTAATAATATAATAATTATTAGTATAATAATAATAATTCATTATATTATTACTAAATTATGTTATTAAACAAAATAACTAACACTATTGGAATATTTCACAGTAAAATGTGAAATTTAAATGAATAATTCACTGCAACAGTGAATTATTTACTTAAATCACAGCCTTTGTGATTTAATAATCGCCATTTACGTGAATTCTCCTTAATAATAATAATAAATGGCACAGCTGTAATTTGCACGTATGATAACTGCAGTGTCCTGTGTGCGGTTTCAGACATTGATGAGTGTGAAACCGGCACTCATAACTGCGCAGCGGAGCTGGAGTGTCAGAACACAGCCGGCTCGTTCCGCTGCCGTCCCAGAGTGCAGTGCGGCGTGGGATTCATTCAAGACGCTCTTGGGAGCTGCATCGGTGAGACATCAGAGTCAAGGTCATCATGCACTCATTTTTTTGAGGGGGCACAAGTGAAGGTGTGTGGGGGGGGGTGTTGTGACCCTATGTGACCCTAGACCACAAAACCAGTCATAAGGTTCAATTTTTTGAAATTGAGATTTATACATCATCTGAAAGCTGAATAAATAAACTTTCAATTGATGTGTGGTTTGTTAGGATAGGATAATATTTGGCCCGAGATACAACCAAAATATTGAGAAAATCGCCTTTAAAGTTGTCCAAATGAAGTTCTTAGCAATGCATATTACTAATCAAAGATTTTGATATATTTACGGTAGGCAATTCACAAAATGTCTTCATGGAACATGATCTTTACTTAATATCCTAATGATTTTTGGCATAAAAGAAAAATGTATAATTTTGACCCATACAATGTATTGTTGGCTATTGCTACAAATATACCTGTGCTACTTATGACTGCTTTTGTGCTCCAGGGTCACATATATAAGTATAACTGATATAGGCTTATGTTTTATTTATTTTTTCCTTTTTATTCGAAATTCATTTTGCACCTTTATAGATTGTTAGTTGATCTATAACAGGCGATGGGCAAAGTAGCCTAATAGTGTAATCTATTAACTATGCATAAAAACCAGTCTTTTTACTAATTACTTTTACTTTTTTTTGGTCAATGCATTCATAAGCTCAACAGAATCGTGTGTGACTGGTTATAATGCAGCGCTGTACAAATGCGTCTGTCTCTAGCTCAGCGCCAGCCAGCGAACGCAGATCTGAATTTAGCAGCTGATGCTGTGACGCACTGAACGATCTAATCACACCGGTGTGATTGTATGAAATATAAAGAATATTATTTGTCTATATTTTGTCTTTTGGAAGACGCATTCAAAATCCACTTGGCTCAAAAATCTGGTTTGAATGGGCATGACGCCTCTGATCAGAGCCCATAACGTTCCCCTTGTGTGTGGCAGATATAAACGAGTGTTTGAGCGTGACGGGACCGTGTCCGTCGGGTCACATGTGCTTCAACACGGTCGGCTCCTACACCTGCCAGAGACACTCGGTGACCTGTGGACGAGGATATCACCTGAACACCGACGGATCTCGCTGCGTGGGTACGGACGCTATCACAGTCACATGAAACATGCTCAGCATGCATCAGAAACGACCAGTCCATCTGTGACCGCTCCACACCCTTCACAACCTTTCACTCACAAACACACAAGAGCACTACATAAATAACATTATAAGTGATCGCCAGAGAGAATTTTTTTTATTTATTTATTTGTTTTTTAATTGAGATTTATACATCATCTGAAAGCTGAATAAATAAGCTATCAATTGATGTATGGTTTGTTAGGATAGGACAATATTTGGCCGAGATACAACCAAAATATTCAGAAAATCACCTTTAAAGTTGTCCAAATGAAGTTCTTAGCAATGCATATTACTAATAAAAAAAAATTATATATTTACAGTAGGAAATTCACAAAATATCTTCATGGAACATGATCTTTACTTAATATCCTAATGATTTTTGGCATAAAAGAAAAATTGATAATTTTGTCCCATACAATGTATTTTTTGGTTATTGCTACAAATATACCTGTGCTACTTAAGACTGCTTTTGTGCTCCAGGGTCACATATATAAGTGAAAAGAAAATATAATAACAAATAATAAATATGCTTGAAAAGCAATAAAAAACAATCAACCCAAACCAAAATAATTCATAAATTTCACACACACACACACACACACACACACACACACACACACACACACACACACGCATATAATTTGTTATAGAATCATATGTATATATTTATATAATTTATCTATGTATTATATAGTTATAAAAATATACTTTATTATATAATTATATAATTTATAATGATACAATTTCATTTAAAATACATATTTTATTGCTAAAATATAGTTTTTTCTTTTTTCATATTCAGTGGAAATGTTGAATTTAGATAAATAAGGCAAATAATACATTTAGTGCAAAGTGAAAAATTTAATTACTCCTGTAATATCTCTATCTATCTATCTATCTATCTATCTATCTATCTATCTATCTATCTATCTATCTGTCTGTCTGTCTGTCTGTCTGTCTATCTATCTACATATATATATATGTGTGTGTGTGTGTGTGTGTGTGTGTGTGTGTGTGTGTGTGTGTGTGTGTGTGTGTGTGGGTGTGTGTGAGATTTGATTTTTATAGATTAAGAACAATTATATATAAATACATTTAGATTCTTCCTGCTAAAACAATATTTTTCTAATAATAATTTAATCATTTATATATAATACCTATAATTTAATGGACTTCAGAGAGAAAATAATATATAAGATAATATATTATATAAGACTTCAAAACAAAAAAACTAATTAATATAATAAATAAAATAAATATTTTTATATTTTATAATATATATAAATGTATTACAAAGTAATGTTTCACTCAAAAGTGCATCATATTATGGAAAATGGGTTGTGAATATAATTTTAATATAATTATTATTAATTTTATACAAATATTAATTTATGTGGACTACAGAAAAAAAAATCAGGACCTCAAAGTCTCACAAATCTCAAAAACAAACAAACAAATAAACAAACAAACAAACAACCATTAATAAAAAATATATTTAATTTTTTTAATTTTATATATACTTATATTCCATAGTACATAATGTAGCACTCAGAAATGCATCACATTATAGAAATAAAATGGGTTGCAAATGGCATTTTTCCGTTGAATTAAAGCGCAATCAAGGCCATATTAGTTTCAGAGTGTTCGACTTGTCAATGTTAATCATGAGCAGTCTCTGATCTCTGATCTGTGTGTGTGTGTGTCAGATATCGACGAGTGTGCAGGGCCTGATAACTCCTGTGACGGTCATGGCTGTATTAATCTGGTGGGCTCGTATCGCTGCGAATGCAGGGCCGGCTTCATCTTCAACAGCATTAGCAGATCCTGTGAGGGTGAGTGCTGTGGGTTAGAGCTTCAGAGCTGCCAACTGAAAGGTTGCAGGTTCAAACCCACACCATGGTTGATGCATTTGCATTTATTAGCCAGAAAATATTTGTTCATTTTTTGTCTCCTGTTGATCTGTATGCTGTATTTCTGTCTCTAGTCTAGATCATCAGACAGCAATGAATGCAGGAATATATAACATTTTGACTTTGTATCTTTTGTGGCAGCGTATTTAGTTTTTTTTATTTTTGTTTATTTTTTATCATTTATTTAAAAAAGTTAAATGATAGATATTATATATATAACATATTAATTTAATTTATTTAAAAGGAATAAATTATATTTATTAATATTTATAATTAATATGTAAATATAATATATAATTATTTATTTGCAGGAATAATTCACATTTTGACTTGGCATTAAATGTAAATGTTTGTCATACCTTTTTTAAATGCAGCTGAATATGAACATATATATATATATATATATATATATATATATATATATATAGAATATATAATAATAATTAGTTTATTATTTAATAATAATAATAATGATGATGATGATGATGATGATGATGATTATTATTATTATTATTATTATTATATTTATTATATTTATTTAAAAATAAAAATATACATAACATATTAATTTAAATTAAAAAAATATTATTTTATCAGGAATATATTTATATATAATTACAATAATGATATGTGAATGTAATTTATATATAATTAAAAAATAAAAGTATTTATTAAAATTATTTATATTGCAGGAATTATTAAAAATTTCACTTTGTGTTAACTGTAATTGTCACGGTGCACACACGAGGGAAGCTAGGAGACGAGGGTAAACTCAAAATACAGTCTTTAATCAATCCAAAACAGACAGGACAAGACAAGGCAAAGCTGGGACACACAGGAACATACATATACATTTTTAATGAAAGTATATAAGTATAAATAAATATATTAAAATAATACTGACATTAATAATATAAAAAAATTATATTTTATTTAAATTATTAAAGTTATTTAAATGTACCTGTTGATCTGCATGATGTATTTCTTTCTTTTGAACATCAGACATCAATGAATGCAGGAATTATCCCGGCCGTCTGTGTGCGCACAAGTGTGAAAACATCCTGGGCTCCTACAAGTGCAGCTGCACCACGGGCTTCAAGCTGGCTGCCGACGGCAGGAACTGCGACGGTACAGAAAAACCAACACGAGCAACTAATAATCAACTCTTTACTCTCATTTATTCACTAATCTGTGCTTTAACCAGACCTCAATGAGTGCGAGAGCAACCCGTGCAGTCAGGAGTGTGCGAATGTCTACGGCTCGTACCAGTGTTACTGCCGCCGCGGGTATCAACTGAGCGACGCGGACGGCATCACCTGTGAAGGTAAACGCTCGCTGCCAAACACCAGCGCCTGTGCAGTTTAGGAAGTACAGCCAAACCAAGATTTATTCAGACACCTTCAACATTTTTCACATTATCACAGTTTATTCGCTATAGTTTAGAAAATGGTAATAAAATATGACGAGAACTAGGGCTGCACGATATGCGATTCATCTGCGATTATGCACACGAATTGCGTAGCTTGTCAGTGAACTACGGCTCTGTGTATTAAATGTATTACATTTATTTGTAAGTTTTTATTTACATAATATATGTGTGTGTACTGTGTATATTTATTATGTATATATAAATACACACACATTCAGTATATATTTTGAAAATATTAACATGTTTTTATTTATAAGATTCGATGCTTCGATAGGAGGAGCCTGATTCGACTACCACTCACAGTCGAATATTCACGGGGTGTTATGATCATGCCATTTTGGCTATATGGGGGTGCTTAATGTCTGATTTCACATAGAACTACAGGTTTTCTCCCAAAGTTAATAGGCCAATAATGCTGTAAATAAGAATCTGAAAATAAATAAGCTTTGAATAAATATTTTAACGTGCGTGAATAAATCCAACCACCCCTATAGATTTAAGTTTCACTTTCCATAATCCGTGACCGACAGAGCAGCATCTTGGCAGCAGGGATTTAAATCTTTAACAAGACTCAAACTGACACAGGCAGAGTGAAAGACTGCATTTTTTCAATCAGGTAGGGTACAAGTGATTTCAAAACATTTCAGCCGGTTTATATACTGTATATCGTGAATATATTTTATTTAGCGCTTCATTGTAGTACTATGGTGATTATCTCTTCAGCGCGCAGCACGAGCAGGACAAACAACAATGCAGAATATTAATAACTATGACTGAGACGGTCATATACATAACATTATAATGAGAACACTATTATAATAAAATGCTGTGAAATTTTTTGAGTTTAGTTACCGTGTTTCTGCACGTTGTTGCATGAAGAACGCGTCCACAAAAGGAGTTCATTCAGAGCCGTGCAGACACGTTCAAGAATGCATTCGGGACATTTTGTGCAGATAGCCTATAAGTCGTAATATTTACGTTATGTTGTATAAATAACGAAGCGTATTCTATATGAGATAAATGATGAGTCAAATCCCATTGATTAAAAACCTGCTATCAAATGCTTCATTCTACTGGTCATCTTAGAGCGCGCAGCTCAAAACAGAAATGCAGAACATTAATAACTACTGTCATATAGTCTACATAACGGTATAATTATAGCACTATTATAAAAAATGTTGTGAATTCTTAGGGTTTCTTTTAATCAAAATTTTATTTTTGTATCTGCGAGGCGTCCGTTACACATCTTCCCTGTGTGTTAACGTCAGTAATTATGACTGTCTGACATGACTCTTGGTAATGTAGGCTATTTTGCCCCCCACGGCCCCGCCCCCAAACATATGATTCGACTATCAGTCGACTATTGGCAAGATTCGAAAATTCCAATTCGACTATGAAAATCCTTAGTCTGGGACACCCCTAGTTTTTACATGTATATATTTATATTCATATAATTTATATTATATATAAATATATTTAATATATAAACGTAACATATTTTTCTTAAATATATACATGCATGGTTGTGTATTTATATATACATAATAAATATACACAGTACAAACACATATACTATGTAAACAAAAACTTTTATTTTGGATGCGATTAATCATTTGACAGCACTTACATACATACATACACACATATGTATTCATACTCCTTCATTTTTTTCACGTTTTGTTATGTTGCAGCCTTATGTTAAACTACTTTAAATTACTTTTTTTTTTCCCTCATGAGTCTACACTCCATACACCATAATGACAAATTAGATAGCAAATAACAGGTTTTAAACATCTTTGCAAATTTATTAAAGAGTTAAACTGTGTCAGAACAAATTTATCTTGATAATGTCAGATAACTTTGATAGAAAGGTGTGTAATGAATTACAATCAACCAAAAATTATTCAGCTGTTAAATTTAAGTACACAATTAGATAATACCAGTTTAGGTCAACCAATTACCAAGCAATGCTTAATTTTGTTCAGTCTGTGGTTTAAAAATGTCGCATTAGCAATTAAAGAAACAACCCTTAAGCAAAACATGGTCAGGTCAAAGTGTCTGAATAATTTTTGGTCCCAAATTTTACTGGTAGTCCACGGTATGAAGAATTTTTGGGTATAATATGTCACAGTTTATTTTATTTTGCTGTCCTCACTTACATAAATTAACTATATTGTCCTGCACCCACTAGTAAAACAATATCAAGAATGATATCTGGTATCTGAATAATTTTTGGTTTGACTGTAACTGTGATGTTTCCTTCAGACATCGATGAGTGCGCACTGCCTACCGGTGGACACATCTGCTCTTACCGCTGCCACAACACACCGGGCAGCTTCCACTGCACCTGTCCCGCCACAGGATACACCCTCGCCCCCAACGGACGCAGCTGCCAGGGTCAGACACACCGTATCAGAATCAGGACATCTCAGTTAACTAAAGCTACAATTAAAACCATTAAAACATTTACAGGAACTTGACATAAAATAAATGTTAACCAAGATAAAATAAAATACATACATATATATATATATATATATATATATATATATATATATATATATATATATATATATATATATATATATATATATATATTAGGGCTGCCTGCGACTAAGGATTATTCTGGTCGACTAGTAGTCGTTCATTTTAAGCATTAGTCGACTAATCGCACATTTATTAATAAACCATTTAAATCATTATATTGAGTCTTTAATTGCCTACATAGCCTTAAGCACACGCATAAAGCTTGCCACAGCACACCGGCAGAAGTAATGATTATGAATGTGTCGGGAAAAACAGTAAGGAGGCTGCATTAACATTTTAATAATTCACTGATAAACAAGTGATTCTTTGTTCTCAGTTTAAGAGATGAAGTCGGCGACATTGACTCATTGGCTGCGTTTACACTTGGCATTAACATGCGACCCGTATCCGGATGTTGTCCACATACACATTGAAAAGTCAAGTGTAAACGCGCTTCTGATCGGAATGTTATCCAATCAGCGTGTCCTGCTCCAGAGGTAGTCGAGGACGCATTGTGATCGGATCTCATTGTAATGTAAACGCAATCCAGCCATCGTGTCTGCATTCGCAGGTCGATGTCATGCAAAACCCCGCCCCCTCTCTCGTGAACTGTCAGAAGAAACACGGAGAACAACAGGCCGTGGAACGCTAGGGAGACTCGTACAGTTATTTTCCTTTGTTAAATGTTCCATGACTGAAAATGGTTTTCAAAAAGAAAACCCACCACTTCAGGTCGACTTTGCAGACTTATTTAAATATTGCACTGGAACGACAGATCCAATCAGTTATCCAGATAGAGATGTCAGCTGATGTTGCCAAGTGTAAACACGCCGTGTTCTGATTGACTGATGATCCGATCTGCTTGATCGGATCACGGTGATCGCATGTTTATGCCAAGTGTAAACGCAGCCATTATCTCCACAGTAGTGGATGCGGCTGCATGTTGCATACAGATTACACAATCTAAGAATATTTGTTTTCCATTTTAATTGGTTCATTTGAAAGTAGACATTTTGCTTTCAATAGATATGTTTTTCATGTCCGTAAGACAAATATACATGAAGTTTCGCTCAAGTTCACAGACCGAGACGGCAGAAAGCATATCATGTTTGCTTTCATTATTTTACAAAAGCGCAATGTTTTGTTGTTATTATGAGTGCATACAAATAAATGAGTCTTTACAGATTCGAAAGATGTATTACTCTTATCTGTATGACCAAAACTGACAGAGTATTTTAAGAGCAAGTGAGCACCTCCATCTGTCCTGCAGTGAGCTACTGTTCAGCTTCCACACTCCACACAGACACTTGAACAATGCACATTTCTCTAGGTTAACATTAGATTGAGCGGCCATGTAAAGTTGCTAATACTTACATATTTCAGATGATAAGTCATATTTGAGGTCGATGAATGATAGGATGCCCTGCCCGATGTATTGTATTACCACAAAGACCAGCCATTAATTATCTGTCCGTCATGAACTACGTGACTTCAACTGTGGATTTTTATTTTTTTCTGGGACTAATAAAATTTTGGTTGACCAAGCCTCTTCTGGATGACTAACGATTAGTCAACTGTTAGGGGGCAGCCCTAATATATATAAAACAAACTTATTTTATTTCAGCTAGTAGCCAAGTCAACATTATTCAGTTCTGTGGAGTTTAACTTGGTGTACTGAAATAACAAACTAAAAATGAAATTCTAATTTATAAAAACAAAACAAATAAAACAAATGAATGAAAATGAACACAAAACACAAAAATTACTAAAACTTTAACAAAAATTAAAGTTAAAGCAGAAAACAAAAAAATTTATTGTTTCGCTATGGTTTTTAGTTGATATTTTTCTTGGATTGTTTTGATAAATGTTTTCTTTTTCTTTTTTGTATTTCAGTGTATTTTTACTCTAGTGTAAAATGCTTTGAGATGCAACTTTTAAAGGTGGTATAAAAATAAAGTTATTATTATTAAAATCTAATCCAAAATATTAACAAAAACTAGAAAACTAGAAAAAACACATTATTATGAGAATCAGTAACCAGGGAAATTAAAGTAAAATTAAAACCATAAAAAAAAAAAAAACATTTTCGGTACTTGAAATAAAATAAACATTAACTGAAATAAAATATCAAACAAAAAACTTAACTTATTTTATTTCAGCTAGTCATTTTTCATTTTTGTTTAACTTAATGTACTGAAAAAAAACAAACAAACTGAAATTTTAATGTATAAAAACAAAATTGACAAAAAACAAAAAATGACTAACTTAAAATTTAAGTGAAAACAGAAAATATAAAAAAGGAATGTTTTGCAGTTGTTTATATTTTATTTTTTTCTTAAATTGTTTTAATGCATGAAAAAATAGTATATCATTAATACTAAAACAAAACCATGTCAAGCTTAAAATTTGATATATTACAATACAAAAATAATATGCTCTAGTGTTTGTTTGTAATAATTTTTACAAATGCATTTATTATCAGTATATTTTATTAAACCACTTTATCTTGTGGCAGTAGTTTTAACCATAGTAAAATCACTTTAAATAGAGCAAAATGTTTTATTGAAACATATAAATATGAAATCATCTGAATGATTATACCATGATTATTGCTGATGTGTTTTGTTTTTGTGGATCAGATATTGATGAGTGTGTAACCGGTACTCACAGCTGCAGCGAATCCGAGAGCTGCTTCAACATTCAGGGCGGATATAAATGCCTGAACTTCGACTGTCCGCCGAACTACAGACGCTCAGGAGACACGTAAGTCACAAAACCTTTCACAGTGTTTCAAGTGAACATAAAACTACTTTCAAAAATCATTTTACATCTGTAATCGGATGCATTTCCAAGCAAAAAAAAAAGGATGATTAACAAGAACAAATGCAGGGTGGAGCTTGATTTTACGCTGTGGGAAATAAAAACAATTCTGACTTTACGTTAACTTTAATATTTGTCATATTGTGAGTCAGTGCACCGTTCTCAAAGTTCAATTACAACTCCTTTTTTAAATGCAACATTTCCACTGAATATGAACAAATAAAATATATATTTTTCATTGTAATAAAAATATAATATGCAAATTGTGTATATATACATATATATGAAATTTATTTTCATTATATATATATATATATATATATGCACCAATATTTATGCTGTATAAAAACAAATACAATAAATCCATGTCAAAATACAAAAGTTTATTCTTTAAATGTTTATTTTCAATAAATTAAATATATGTCTTTTTTAAAATAAGTTATATATACATATATTATATAATTTATTTAAAACATTATATATATATATATATATAAAATTAAAAAATGTATTTTAATGCATGAAAATTTCCGCTGAATGTAAACAAATACAATAAAAAATATATAATATAATAATATACAAATATATAAAATATAAATACATTTATAAATAGATTCTTTTTTTATTTAACGTTTTTTTTATTTTAAAAAAATGTCAAAAATATTAGTTCATGCAGTATATGGTTAAGGAGTTCACAAATAGCTGAAATGATGCAGGTAGGTATTGATAAAGAAGTGGGGTTTCTAACATTGTGCATGAATGTTGCATCCGAGAAAGCCGCAGAAGCAATGCATGAATAGTGCACCGAGTTTCATTAATACACATTTTATGTTTTTGCAAGTCTCGCCAGAGAAAATTCCTCAGTGATGCCGTTTCCCCGTTTCTTTTCTCCATTTGGATTCCAAAAAAAAGAGAAAAAAAAAACCACAAGCTGAGATGAATCACAGCATCATTCGTTTCAGTGTCTGTATGGAGAAAACAAATGAAATGCGTCAGTCTGTGATGTCAGTGTGAATGCTCCTCCCCCTCCATTAAACCTCGCCCCCTTAAAATCACACACTTTTCCGCATGTGGCGCACTGCAGCATTCTAACCCCTCTCTTTTCTCTCTTTCCCCCCGTTTGTCTTCTCGCAGTCGCTGTGAGCGCTTGCCTTGTAATCAGACTAGCGAGTGTCTGGCCTTGCCTGTGAGAATTACCTACTACCACCTGACATTCCCCACCAAAATCCCCATTCCCACCAACATCTTCCGCATGGGCCCGTCCAACTCTGCGCTCGGGGACGACATCGAGGTGGCCATCGTGGACGGAAACCAGGGAGGCTACTTCGCCGCCAAACGCGTGGAGCACGGCGGTGTCCTGGTGGTCCAGAAACCCATCGCGCTTCCTCAGGACTTTGAGATCTCTCTGGAGATGAAGCTTAGGCGATTCGGACACCTTAGCGTTTACCTCTTCAAGATCCGCTTGTTCATAACCCCGGACGAGCTGAGCGACTTCACCCAATGAAACCGCATAATAATGCTTGATTAGCTGCTTCCATGTGCCTTGGGCATCTCGTCTAACGTTGCCTTCAAGTCCTTCTGGAAAGATCCCACTTACTAATTTGGAAATTATTGTTACGGTTTGATCAAGTGATTTTGGTCGGAACATAATCAATGCCATTTTTCATTTCAAGCAACAAAATGAAGAGCAAATAATGTGTATTATGTTTGTAATCAGTGGCTTGTTAATTGCAACCTTTTTGACCAGCATGAATTATGACCAATACAGTTCAGGGTTATTATCGTAAAGTAAAATAAAAAATTATTAAATTTTTGTTAATTAAAATAGAGCTTAAAAAAAAATGTTATATATATATATATATATATATATATATATATATATATATATATATATATATATATAAAAACTTGCACTAAATAAAAATTAGATATGTTGCATTGGAATGAATTTAAATTGAAGCAGTAAAATGAATAATTTGAAATAAATAAGAACAAAAACTGAACTAAAACTCAAACTAAAATTGAAATGAAGATAAATCTTAAACAGTAATATTTAAAAAAAATAGTAATAAAAATGAACAAAATTACTAAAATTATATAAATTAAAATTTAAAATAAAAACTAATTAATACAAATTATAAAATAATACTAAAATAACACTGATAACGATTTGCTTCTGACTTGAAAATGCAGAGTTTCTCACTGCTAACTTATCATTTCCTAAGCTCCACCCCCCTTGGTTACTGTTGCTAACTGTCTCACAGGAATGAACTGAAGAGTTCCTTGATAAAGCAGAAATAAAAATAAGTAAAATAGTTTCATTAAAATATGCACATACAATGGTTAAAAAATTCTAATAAATTTAAAAAAACTTGTTTTTCAGGAAAATATGATCATACAGTGGTTAAAAAATTTGCAATAAATGGAAAAAAAATTCAGTAAAATATGCACAGTGTTTAAAAAACAAAACAAACAAACAAACAAACAAAAAACTGTTTTTCAGTAAAATATGTACAAAGTTGTTTATAAATGCACTAAAATTAAATGTATATATTTTCAGTAAAATATGCACATTGGTTAAAAAAATCTTAAATAAAGAAGTTTTTCTGTGAAATATGCACATGAAGTGGTAAAAATTGCAATAAATAGAATCATATTTTCAGTAAAATATGCACTAATTTGTTTAAAAATGTAATACATACAAAAATGTTCAGTAAAATATGCACATAAAGTGGTTGAAATAAAGTTATAATTAAAAAACTGATTTTCAGTAAGGTTGCACATGAAGTGCTTAAAAATTACAATAAATGTAAAAAAAAAAACATTTTTCTGTTAAAGTTAAAATCACTATTCTATACTACACTATTTTACATTCAATAAATGTGAAAAAAAAAAGATTTTCTGTGAAATATGAAGTGGTTAAAAAATAGATTTTCAGTAAAATATGCATATACAGTGTCAAAAACTGCAATAAATAAAAAAAATAATTTCAGTAAAACATGCACAACGTGGTTTAAAAAATGCAATACATATTTTTGAAAATTCTGTTAAATTGCATCAAGTGGTTAAAAAAAATGCAATACATATATTTTCATTATTAATACTTAAGAAATTGTTCACTTATCACACAGTAAAATGAAAAGCTGCACAGCAACAGTCGCTAAGGTGGGATGGTCATTTAAAGGTCCCTTACGACATTGTGATGGACCCATTGAGACTTGAAGGCAACATTGTTCTTTAGTGTAACGATAGATTCTCAGGTGTCTAATGGGAAAATATGACCTGAGGTCAAGCTCTTGATGCATCAAACCTGCTGTTGATTATATACTGTAGTCTGTGACTGTAGCTCAAACTGTGATCAGACTTTCTGCTCAATGTGAGTCGTCTGTGTGTCCTCAGCCACTAGATGGCGCTTTTAAGCAAAGCAAATCAACTGGAGTCCAAATCAATATATCCTTAGAATTTTTTTTTATTATTATTCTATTATTTTTAGTCCTTCATTTTCTAATAAAATTTTGCTGACTCAAGCATTCTTGTTTGTATTTTTAAAAAAATATTTTTGTCAATATCAATATAATTTTTTTTTCATATATATATATATATATATATATATATATATTTTTTTTTTTTTATTTATTTATTTATTTTTTTTTTGTGTGTGTGTGACAAGAAATGAAACAGAAAGCGGGAACAGGGGTCGGAAAATGACCGAGTCGCCCACACATGTGCACAACCCGCCCAGAAAACATTTAATTAGTCATGTAGCAAGCATCCATTAATCATTAAAGCGGTTAGCCGGATAATTAGGCAGGCATTTGAACCCTTTAGTCTGTAGTTATAGGCTACAGTAGCCGCTAATCCACTGACATACACCCAGAAACAGACAAACTGATCTGATGATGTCCAGCTTTGAGGAGAAACCCGCCAGAGAGCTCAGAAAGATGCTAACTGCTAGTTAAAACACTCTCATGTACTAAGACACTCTATAAAACACCACTTTATGTCAGCTAAATGTTGTATTTTTTACACATTCTCTTTTGAAGCTAATGAATCCACTTTATACTGCATTAATAAATCATATTGGAGAGGGAGCACATTGAACTTAATCATATACATGTGAATTTGGTAATTGGGGAATATTAAACAATATTAACAAGAAAAGAGGGAAAAGCTAGACTGAATAGCTATTTTAAGCCATCTAAAATCATTAGCCCAAAGCTAATGTGTTGGCTTTAATATTAAAAATGCATAATATTTTGGCTAAATACATTAAATATAAAACACTAATTTTAGGGCATTATTTTTTATTTAGGCAAAATATTACAAACTGTAAATTATTACTTTTTTATTACAGTTATTAATTGTATTTTCTGAACAAATTAATAAATTACATTTGTCTAATACATTAATAAAAATAATTATCGTGTTTTATTTTAGATTAAATATTGTACATTTTGTAGTAAAATTATAAAAATGGTATATTTTTTGTCCAAAATTGATAAAAGCATATTTGACTAATATAATTTTTTTAAATAACATTAAATTTTTTAAAACTATGTAATATTTTGTTTAAATAAATTAATACAAATCTAATTTGTTTTATTTATTTTAAACAAAATACAGTATTAATATTAAAACTATAAATTCATTTAAAACTCATTTGTGTTTTATTTATTTTAAACAAAATATTGTACAATTCTAAACTTACATTTTGTATTAATATTATTAAAATTTCATATTTTTGTCTAAATAAAATGAAAAATATTATTAGTGTTATATTTATTTTTGACAAAATATTGTACAATTTTAAACTTACATTTTGTATTGAAATTATTAAAATTGTATAATTTGTCTAAATAAATGGTCTAAAAACAACATTAATTTTAGTGACCAAATGAAAAAACAAAAATAGAGATTTTTTTCCCTGGTGAAGCAAAAAATATTACATTATTATTACATCATTATAGGAAATAAATTTATGCAAATGTTGTGTTTTAAGGATATTTTAGATTCTCAATTTTCTTTTTTTTTTCCCTCAAATCATGCCGGATTGGATTCCAGTTAGAGGAATTAAGTTAGGTGGTATTTCTTTGGTTTTCTTTTGCTCTCCGCGTCTCTCTCTCTCTCTTTCTCTCTCTCTCTCACACACACACGTGCACTCTTTCTGACAGTGAATTATGGGATTCTGGGCTTTGGACAGTGGTCTGAACAATTTGTGGCGAAGCTACATCGCCGCCGTGCACCGAGAAATGATGGGCCGCAGTGTTTGTGTTGGTTCGCTATCAAGACACTGACTATAAATAATAATTACCAGAGAGAAAAAGAAGAACTTTCTGCTTGACCAGAAACACGGCCTATCCAAAAGCCATGTTTTTCCCCTCAAGTCACACATCGGGATTTGGCGTTTTGGCCCATGTGAGCGCCGTGTTCGCCACAAGGCCTCGACATTAGCTTTGAAGTTAGCGAGAGCTCTCGGCTCTTTATTTGTGCCGCTTGCCCCTCTTTCTCTGTCTTTCTCGCTCTGCATGTCGTGCACAAGTTGAGTATTATAAGCAGGGAGAACATTTTGTGGCTTTGGCTCAGGCCTAAGCTAAACGTGGACCCACCCGCTAATTGCTAATTACAGGTCCGTGCCCAGCGGTGGCTTGACTTCTCTGTCAGGGGCTTCTCTCCTCTCGGCCGTAACCTGATCTGAGCTTTGGGGTTTCGCTGCAGCTCCTGCATCCGATCAAAGCGTGCAGAAATGAGGGTCAGCTAATCACAGCATGATGCACACATTTCAGCACACTTCACTAGAGCTGTTTGCTTTAAAGCTAGCTTGTTACGGGGCAAATATCGATCAGCCGAGTATTATGTTTTACTGTCCATGTTATGGTCAACGGCTAATATTACAAAATTGTATAATATTTTGTCTAAATACATTAAAAATAAAACTAATTTAGTTAATCTTTCATTTTTTTATTAACATTATTCATTTTATAATATTTTGTGTAAATAAATAAAAATACACAAAACACACAATGTTCATCTTAAATTTTGTATAATTATTAAAAACTAATATATTTTGTTTACAACTAATTCAAGTTTTTTTTTGTTAATTTTGTATTAAAATTATTAATTTTATAATATTTATTTTGTATAAATAAATGAATAAACTAATTTTAGTGTTTTAGACAATCTTAAACTTCGTATTATTAAAAAATTATTGGTATTATTAAAAAATTATTAAAAATATTTTTTCTAAAATTAAGTTTAGTGTTTTATTTAGACAAAATATTATAAAACCTCAACTAATTTTAGTGTTTTAGACAATCTTAAACTTCGTATTAAATTATTAAAAATGTATTTTTTTTCTAAAATTAAGTTTAGTGTTTTATTTAGACAGAATATTATAAAACCTTAATTTTTAAAATGATTTAAATATTTTATTATTGCATATTTTGTTATATTTTATTTAAATAAAACAAATTTTAGCGTTTTCCTTTTTTACTTAGACAAAATAGTATACAATTTTAATATCCAGTTTTGTATTACAATTATTAAAACTGTATTTTACTTTAATATTTTATTTTTTGGTTTATTTTTATTTAGACAAAATATCATAAAGTGTAAACATAAAATTAAAAAATAATTAAAACATTAGCTTGTATTTTTCTTTTTATATTTTTATTTTTTTATTAATTTCAATATAAAATTGTAATATTTATAATCGTTTTTAAATGTTAACAGTGAATTTAGACATCACAGCTTTATAATATACAGTATTAAAAATTGTACTCATTTTGAAATTTACTCAGAATTACATTTACATGATTAGTGTCTTTAATAATGTATAAATTTATAGATTTTAAGTGAGCATTTGATGACAGTAAAGTTTATCGAAATACACATCCAGTATTGACCAATACCAAAAAAATAAATAAATAAAAATTGCAATGAGATTTAACAAAATTTAACAATCTCTTTGCTATGTAGGAGAAACAACTGGAGATTAAAGAGATCATTTGCGATCCAAAGTCTGTGTTTGATTACCCAGACGCAGCTTTAAATAAAGTCGGAGTTGTCTTGTCAGGACGTTCAGGATTTAAAGCTCGTTCCATAAATTCCATAGAGATTTTGGGATACCGAACCGGGAATGCTCAGCTAAACCAAACATTTTTTCGGAAAAGTTTTATATCAATGTCACAACTTTGAAAAAGCATCGAAAAACCACGAGTGGCTAACAGGAAACTCGACCACCAATTCTCCTGTGGTGTGATTTTTGGCCTCCCGTCGTCTTTTCTTCTGATATTTACCCCTTAAAATCCTGATTGTTTGTGTTATGAGCTTCATATTAAGAATGGCCAGTGTATTTGTGCAAATAATATTTATACAGTAAAGGTTTCACCCGCCCGCTGGGTGCTTGGTTCTGTGGTGGGTTCTGCTGGAAACCATCCGGTTGTTGGAGAGCTTCGACTGTGAAGGAAGATTATTTTACCCAGTCATCACCAGAGATCACGGCCTGTTTGCTCGAGCCGTCTCACAATGGGCCCTACTGTGTTTGGAGTGCTTTGGCATTTTAGCATGTCGTCATTGAGAACGGTGCCGACAGGGGGAAACCGAATCCTGCATCATTAGCATGTATTCCTCTGGCAGAGCCCAGAGGCAGCTGACATGTAGCTCAGGACAAAGGTCAGCGGCTTGGTTCTGGTTCAGACGGTTGTGTTGTCTTCCTCCAGCAGGCCGAGGGTCGATCGTGCCGATATTATCCGATGTGTGAAGTCCTGCCAGCCCAATGACATCTCCTGCGTGCTCAATCCCATCCTCTCCACCTCACACACGGCCATCTCGCTTCCCACCTTCAGAGAATTCAACAAACCAGAAGGTACAGCTGTGATTTCCATTTCCATCAAATGCTTTTCAATGTAAATGTAAATATATGATGCAAATTTGGTGCTTTTGTTATTATTAAAACAACACGCTTTGCATGACAACAGTTGCCTGTGTAATTTAATGGTTTATACCGGTAGTTCAAGCTCAAACTAACATACTCGACACAACTGAACACAAACGCTTCACAAGCTCAGCTTTCTACAGTATGTTACTGCGTTCTGAAATGTGTCAGACTACAAATTATAACTGCAAGTTACATTTTGTATTCTCACCACCAGGGGCACTTTAGAGGAATCTATGAAGAGAAGGACATTAGTTACGTGGAAGTTAATTTGAATTGAGGAGGCAAACAGGATGCAGAATCGCAATTAGAATTTGACTGAGGAATTCAAATAAACTGAAACTCCAAGAAAACTAATTTAAGTTGTGAAGTTTGAATGTTTTGAAGCTTTACAGACAGAGAAAAAGAACGAAGATAGGTAGATAGATAGATAGATAGATAGATAGATAGATAGATAGATAGATAGATAGATAGATAGATAGAATGACAAAACGATATACAGATAGAATGATAGAACGATAGAACGATAGATAGATAGATAGATAGATAGATAGATAGATAGATAGATAGATAGATAGATAGATAGATAGATAGATAGATAGAATGACAAAACGATATACAGATAGAATGATAGAACGATAGAACGATAGATAGATAGATAGAACGATAGATAGATAGATAGATAGATAGATAGATAGATAGATAGATAGATAGACAGAGCAACAGACAGATAGAAAAACATCTAGATAGAACAACAGATGGAATAACAGGCAGACAGAACAACAGAACGATAGATACATACACAGAGAGATAAGAATCCAGATAGACAGCTCAACAGACAGATATTTAGAAAGACAGGCTGACAGAATGATAGGCTGAATGATAAAACAATGGATCATTTAGACAGATAGGTAAAATTCAACTTCCTGTGTACTGTGGCCAATTCAGTTCAAATTCCCACTTATGGATTCAAAGAAGCAACTCCTTCACTTCTGAATATTGCTGAACCCTGGTATCCACATTGACCAAATCCTTGCGGGTTTGTTCACATACTTACATAAAACGCTGAAGAAATTCAATAATAAATTGACAACAATAAAACAATGGCAATCGCTGAGCCAAACATCAGGCCTCAATTCTGATGTTTCTTCACTCGGAACATCTCAACACAGTGAGACACACCCGTCTTCAAAGTGTCATCTAATAAAATCCATGTTTTTTCCCCCCAGAAATTGTGTTCCTGAAATCTCCCACACCTTCTCACCTTCCTCACATGGACTCCCCGGAGATCGTCTATGACATCCTGGAAGGAAACGTACAGAACTCGTTCGACATCATCAAACGTCTGGATCATGGGATGATCGTGGGTGAGTGTCACTATGGCATGTGGCTAACAATGCCAGCGGACCGCAGATCGAGCCCAGAGGCATCCCTGTCTGGAAATTACATTTGCATCAAGTGGTTTTCTGACCTAATTTCCCATTACGAAAGATTCTCCTCATTTTTTTTGTTCTTTAAACAAACCAAATGCATATGTGTCTCTTTGCGGGAGCACGTTAGCGGGAAGCATGAATCTACATGGAGAGGCTTATTCAATCTAACTCGTTCCGACAGTGTGATTCCTATCTTTTGAGGCCTTCTCGGCTGCGTTTGAAGACGTTCATCCATGTGTTGTTCATCCCGAACCCATGCTTTTCCTTCGCTATAAGCATGTGGCCTTGTTTCCCACTTTTGTGGCATGACCGACTTTAATGTGTTCTCTTTCTACTCGCTCTGTTTTTCCAGGACACTTTGAAAAGCTCACAAAGAGGTTTTTTGGTGTCCAGACGGTTATTGTTGGTGCGCTTTCACACAAAGGTTATTGGGAAGGGTTACCATTCTGAGTTTACAGAAATGTGGGTGAGACTGATGAGAAACATACTATTTTGACATCCCTTGAAGCAATATTAAAATGAAATTCATTCATAGATTATATAAGATAGAGTAAAACGTCTAAAGTGTTCCACAAAACCAGCAGCTATGCACTTTGAAACTAATTAAAATCAAGAAAAGTTATTTTAGTCATGTTCAACTATGAATAAGAGTTTTGGTGTCTATGGTTTGTCCTTTCCTAAACAACAAACTCTGGCACAACATTTATAATGTTTAACGTACTTTGCACCACTAAAGACAGTATCTTAATTCACAACAGATTTCAATTAATATGTGGTTGATCAATCATTTTTCAAAATCCATAAATCTACTACTTACAATTACAAAACTTTGGTGCAAAAACTCATTGGCAAACATTTACAATAACATTAAATACATTAACAGTTAATGCATTAGGTTTCATTAACTAACCAGCATTATTTTAGTATTATTTATTTACTATATTATATTATAGTATTTATCAATATTTTTTTTATGCTTTTATTTTTATATTTTCAGTTTTACATGAACTTTTACTAATTTTGTCATTTTTGTGTTTATCATTAGCTTTTTTATGTTTCTGTTTAGCTTTATTTTTATTTTTATTTCAATTTTAATTTTAGTAATTTTAGTACTTCAACCAACTTTGTTTTTCATCAGTTTTTCATCTATTATATATTACATTGTTATTTTATTTTAGCTTTATTTAAATTACTGAAAACAATTTTAAGTTTAACAGTAGTAGTTTAACAATAAAAATGCTTCTACTATATTCAAAAACCTACATTACCGCTAAAATACAAATATTTATAAATAATACAAATATAATCAAATACAATTAAAAATAATAATAAAAACAATAAATTTCAGTTAAAAATAAAAACAAAAAATTGTGTAATAGTAGAACAATAAAACAAACCGTTCATTTTATTTTAAGGTGTCCTTGTTACAGTGTAATTATACATTTAAGTACTGAGTAATATTAATTAGCTACATGTACTTACTATATGTTTAGGATTAGGGTTTTGCTTAGAGTTACTTGCATGTAATTTTACATAATTAATTGTTATTATACATGTAACGTGTAACAAGGACAACTTGAAATAAAGTGTTACCAACAATACTTCTACCATATTCAAAAATCTACATTAATGTTAATTTATAAATATACTAATACATTTATTAGGATTTCAATTGTATTATGAACTAACATAATATGTGTAATGTAAATTTATAAATTAACATAGAATAACAAATAATGAACAAAATTTAAGATTGTTAGTTTAAGATACCTACTGTAATCCATTATTTATTTTAATGAATTATATAAAGACTTGGATCTTGATTTGGATGAGTATGTGACCACCTAGCAACCACGCAGCAACGGTTTTTGGTTTTGGCTGACCACTGTAATGTAAAAATCCATTTTTTTTGTTTGTTCTCATGTAAAAATCTTTATTTAATTTACTCCACAATGGTGCCTGAACATGAAAGATCAGTGTGACCGAGATGAAATGCATTATAATGAAACCCTGAAGAGTGCAATTGGCCGTCTTTGTGTGCGTAGACGTCATGGGTAATTTCCCCTCCTAGCTGAGAGAATAGACTTCCTAAATCACCATAACACAAAAGAGCCACAAACAACTGGCAGCGATGGCGACGGCAGACACTCGCGGTCGTGTGGAATCCTGGCATGACGTCATGACGTCTGAATGTGTGTGTTTGTCTGGCCGTTCGAGCTGCTGCCACATGAAAGCCTTTCCTGCACTCAGTACGAGGAGCCACCTCTTTCCGAACATGCCGTTCTTATGGTCCCGAGTCGGGGGCTCCTTCAATTAAACTCAACGGTGGTCCTATGGACAAACGGACGTGCCGTGAGTCAGTGCTGGAGAACAGCTGGTGTGGATAAATCACGAATGTACGGAGCGCAGCAGCTCCTCCATCCCGTTTCCCTCGGGCTATGGATTACAATAAAGAAGCTTGACATGATTTACGAGACATGTCACTATTAAAACAATATTTGTTGATGCTGTGGTGTGTTTGAGCAACATGGAGATGGTTGTATGAATCCATTAACCTCAACTATTAACATAATGTGTCATCACAATCCATGACCTAAAAACTTGCAGATATGATAAAAGAAAGCAACTATGCTTGTTGCAACTAGCCCTTCAAGATACAAACTACTCATAATGTACATGT
Organism: Spinibarbus caldwelli; assembly: GCA_039654775.1. Classification (NCBI taxonomy): domain Eukaryota; kingdom Metazoa; phylum Chordata; class Actinopteri; order Cypriniformes; family Cyprinidae; genus Spinibarbus; species Spinibarbus caldwelli. The sequence goes on from CM077264.1 coordinate 3,509,953, forward strand.
TTTAGGTAAAGTGCTGTTTCTGCACTACTAGTATCACCAAAAAGAACAATAATGACTGTTACCAAACAGGTTTCCACCATCTTTCATTGGTCAGACTACAAGTAGTCACGCTCCAAACTCATGCGTTTAGGAGGATTTAAAGCAATTTATATTGCATTCATGCTCTACTTTTAGAAATTGCATTCCCTGGGAATCGAACCCATGGACTTGACGTTGCTGGCGCTATATGCTGAAAGCTACATGCTGCTGTAAATATTTTCATAAGCAATAATTTATAGCACCACAAAGTGACAGTGTTTGTAGTTTTTGCAGGGCTAAATCTACAAATAAGTGCTGCTTGATTGGATCAAAACTCATATTGCGATTGTTATATATTGCAGTGTGAACTGCGATATAAAAACAATCTAACATTTCATATTGCTGTTGCTTAGATATATAAAAATACTCCACTGCCAATAGAAATAACTCTGTACATGTACACAACTCAAACCTCCTTTAAAAGTTTTTTTTTAAAAAACTCCTTTATTCAATAAATAAATTAAATAAATTTCTCCCGCCACTGCAATCAGTATTTCAGTGAAAAAAAAAAAAATCTATGATGAAAATATAATACAAAAAAAACAATAATACTACTAATACTACTACTTACAATAATACTACTAATAATAAATGTATGTAAAAAAATTCAAATAAATAAAAATAATTATTTAAAATGTAATGATAAAATTTAAAATGAATTACAACAACATTTTTACAGTATAATAGTAAAATTAAAATTTTTACTACTACTACTACTAAATAACATTAATAACATTTAAAAATAAAAATTATTAAAATTATTATTAAAATGATAAAATACAAAAACAACAATAATTATTATTATTTTTTACTGTACAACAGTACAATTTGATTTTTTATTTTTTTATTTTTCATTTTAATGCAATAAATCTTCAAGCTTTTATTTTGGCCACAGACTACAGAAAAACCTTAAAGTTTCTGTTTAATGGTCAATAGTTTTAAAAAACACTTCTCATTTTAAATAAAGATAAATGTTGAAAACATCTCCACACAAAATATTTGAAATTACACTGTAGAAACAAAATGATGCTCCTTGTTTTCTCAAAGCACATTGATAAGCGAGCACCTTCAGAGTTCAATTTAATAATCACACATATCACAGAACATATCAGTTTAGATTTTATTTTGATTTCTTGTGGCACAGTTGTATCACAAATGGTTGTAAAATAAGCTTAAGAAAGAGAAAGAATTAACATCAAAAATTACATTCCCTTTTTTAGTTACTATAAACAAACAAATAAAAAAATAAAACATCTTTAGAGCTTCTTCAGAAGGCTTGAAACTCCCAGTTACTGGCATTTGTCTTGGACTTGTAATGTCGTTTCTGTCATCCACACGTTTGTGCAGCAGTTACGAGTGAGTGAAAACGCAATCGTGTCTATGGTGACCACCTGAAAGCATCAGAACAGCGTTTGTTTTTTTTTTTAGCGTTTTTTTTTTTTCAGTGTTTGCTTTTAGTGCCGCTCCAGGTAGGTTGACTCATTTCAAGAAGAGAGTCTTTGACAGGGTTTCTGCAGGTTTTATGAAGGTGAATTCAATCCTTTTTAAGGCATAAATTGACTGGAATGCATTACATCAATATGGTCTATATGTCAATGTCTTGTATTAGCACTGCTTGAAAGTTTAAAAATACTTCAAACAAATCTCCATTACTTTTTCAGTCATTTTACAAAAAAATAAATAACATTAACTGTTCCTTCTGATCACATGACAAAAAGTAATGTTCTTTGTCAGCATTTTTTGTCTTTTTTTCCAGTTCAAATGTTTAAAGATTCATAAATCAAGATACATTTACTTGAGAAACAAAATGACATAAAATAGGAAAGTCTTGTTTTATGTCAAACCGATCAAAATGATGTTTATGATTAAAACAGAACAAATATCTGCCAATAGGCTCAGAAAAATCAACTTAATTCAAAGGGAAATTACGTTTTCATACCCCATTGATATATTTTTTCTTGTTTTAACTCTTGCTCTTCTGTCATTTTGGACGAAAAATTTTTCAGATTTTTTTATTTCAGAATGGTATGAAACTTGGTAAAGGTTTTAGTACTTGCAATAGGTTTTAGCGCACACACACACACACACACACACACACACACACACACACACACAGACAAAAATCATGGACATAATTCGAAAAGATTACATAGTCCTGAAAAAAAAGTCACACATGTACTCCTCATGGTCAAAAATGGCCGCATTATAAGTCAATTTCATCTAGTGTAAACGTTTGGTACGGCGCACAAACAAAATCTTACCTAAAGCTAATTTTTCGAGATATCAACCTCAAATTTGGAACACAACTTGTTTGTGATTTATGGATTTGATTTTCTCACAGTTTTAGAGTAAAACATGTTGTGGAAAATATATATTTCACATAAAATTTGAAAATTAGTATTTTTGCTTCTTTTTCAAAACAATAAACTTAAACTTCAATATTTTTTTAATTCCATTTTTTTTTTTTTTTTTACATTACTATTTTTGCATTTCAGCAATAATCTGCCAAGTGTCTTCTTTAAAAAACAGACCAAACTTAAGTCTCCAAACATTCAAGATTTATGACAGTTTAAGTTGAAAATATTTTTAGGGTCTATGTTTAAAAACAGGTAATAAATAAATATTAACAACAAAATTAACATAAAATAACAAACTTAAGGAGCTGATGTCAAAATAACAACATTTAATGCCATAAAATCCCCCTAAAAATACAAAATATTAAATAAAAAACATTACTGAACTAAACTATAGTACATTCATCTCATTGAGGAAAAAAAAGTTATTTTTGACCGTCACTCGAGAAGCACAAACTTTAGGGTTAAGCATAAAATCTTTGTTTAGTTTCTCAGAAAAGACTTTATATGTTCAATTTGCATGTCAAGTAAATGTATCTTGATTTAAGGATGTTTACATATTTGTATTGGAAAACAAAACAAAAACACTGCATAAGATATATTTTTTTTGCAGTGCATGCAACATTTAATTCCATGACTATGAAGACTTTCTGCTCCGATTTTAGGCCTTAATTTGTGGAAAGGCGAATTAAGACTTTATAAGACCCGCAGAAACCCTGCTTTGAGCTGGATGGTCTGGGAAACACTTTCTCGTGTGTAATTTCCATGTTTTATTTGTGGCACTGGATGCAAAAAGTGTGTGTGGTCCGAGCGGCTGGGAAAGGAGGTCCAGTCTGTTGCATCAACACTCTCCTTGTTGACATGAGCTGCTCGCTGAGGATGAATCCCTGGCCCGGGACGCCGATGACGTCTGGATATCAGAAATGCAGGCCTGGAATAGCCCAAAACTGCGGTGACTTCCTGGACTACCACGAGCATGGGGAATGTACCGACATCGGCGGGAGTGGACGGTGGGAAATCAAACGGCGTGGCATCTTCCCTTGAGCGGCTCTCTGTTTGGCTCCACCTCGGGCCGGGTAAAAAAGACAGGATAAAAATTCCAGTTGGTGGAAACATCTGGTAGGGATATGCACCTGTGGTCAGCGGCCGCTCCAAGTGATGCAATATTTGAGCGCAGGGAAGTTAACTTTTCAAACGGAGGCGACTGCAGAGACATGCTGTCTGTGATCAGGTATGTGACGTTGGCTACAGCTACTGTCCTTCACACAGACCGGAGGAATTTTAGTGAAGTGTGTCAGAAATGTAGGCGCTGTGGAGGGACGAGGATTCGCTTTGCATTAGCTGTATATAGCGGGGAAGTTATTTTAGTGAATCGCTTCATGCTGACAAAAGGTTCATTTGAGTTTGTGCGTGGCGACTTTATTTTTTTTTTAGTTAAATGCTGCTGTTCATCACTCTCCTGCTATCAAAATTTGACAAAACTTTTAGTAGATATATGCATATTTACAGGGTTAATTCAGAATAATTGGGCTATTTTTATCTTCTGAAAAAACTGATTCACTGAATGAATCAGACTTCCAAATGCTGCACATGTGAGAGAGGATATTGTTTGATTATTGCATCAGCGCAGATAAACTGTATAAATATTACATCTACTGTTACATTACTGAAGAATAGTGGTTAAAATGACATTATATTGGTCAGTCAGTTGGTAGTGCTGGTATAGCTACACATTTGTGCAAGCAAAAAGCATTTTTTCTCTATTGATAACCATTTAAAAATAAATACATAAATTAAATAAATAAATAAATATTGCTTTATTCTGAAAAAAAAAAAAAAGTCATTTTGCCAGGACATATCCCATATGACAAAGGAAATTTTAATAAAGAATTTAAAAAATTAGTTTTAATGTTTTTAATGTTTATTAAAAAGAACATTATAGCAAAAAATAAAAATAAATAAATAAATAAAAATGTAAAAATACTAATACATATTATAAAATAAACTTAATGCATTTTAAAAATCTGAATGTATAAATATTGTCTAAAATGTATTTAATTAAATACAAGAATTAATTGAATTACTGCATTTACATATAAATGCAAATTTAATTAAATGTAACTATGAAATACAATAGTATAGGAAAATACATATTATGAAATATATTAATATAAATGTATTTTAAAAATCTGAGTACATAAATATCGTCTAAAATATACATGTAATAATTAATTAAATATATTTAATATCAAATTTAATATAAAAAATGTAATTAAATGCTAGAATTAAATAGAACAGTGTAGCAAAGCAATTCTAATACATATTAAAATATATATTTTATATAAATGTATTTTAAAATCAGAATATATAAATATTGTCAAAAATATATCTAATTAAATGCAAGAACTGGACATAGTTTGACCATTTTTCTTGCTGTTTTGAAGCTTTAAAACTAAATACGCTTTCTATTTAGAAAGCACATTTCTTTTAACGATGCTCTTTAAAAAATATGTTAAAACAATATATAGTATATTTTGCCTTTCTTTGTCATTTGGGGTCATATGGGGCTGTTCCAGTGTGATTATTCACATTACATTTATGGTGCAGATGATTCACTCAAAAAAAAAATAAATAAATAAAATAAATGAATAAAAAAAACTCTCGAACCACAAGCAGAACAAATTTTTGTAAGTCATTTGTGGTCAAGTTCATGATTAATTTTCCTAAATTAAATGCAACTAAGAACAAATGGTTTATATAAAATGCCTGTGAATCATTTTTTGTATAAATCATTCATAATACAATTCTTACATAAAAAGTCCTATTCAACTGAGGAAAATTAAGAATGAACTTACGAATGACTTACACAAATTCACTCTGCTTGTGTTTCATGAATGATGCCCACTGTATGGCCTACGAAAAATGGTTTTCTGACTCATTTTGACCTTTTTAAGGGTCTGCACAGAAAATATGACAGTGTTTTGCTGAAGAACTGCCACTTAGCAAGGTTTATGCTGTTCACCAATGCTATTTTATCCATTTCACGCACCGCGAGGATCGGCTTACGCCCGAGGAAGGGTCTTCGGAGGATCTTTGTCTAATCTGAAAGCACAAAATAACAACAGGACGTTGAGCCGCCACACGCTGAAGCCAAAGAGGAGCGTCTAACGCATCGGCCCCTGGATAACAACATATCAGAGACTGAATCACAAAATAGCACGGCATTAGCCACACAATGAGCCGGACCAAAGCCACGAAGACTCCTCAGCTGAGGGATTAGCAGTGAAAATGAACGCGTTTTCTCTCGACTATGGTGGTCTGCAGCCCCCGCAGATACTCTTCACTCACTGACAGCGCAGCCAGAGACCCGCTGATTCATCACACGCTCTGACGCATCCAAGACGCTACGCCAGGAGTTATACAAGAGAACGGGACTTCTAATGATTTAAAGTCAACATGAAACCGCATTCGCAACTTATTTGCTTCCGTAATGTGATGTATTGGATTGGAAAAAAAAAAAAAAGTAAGATCTGGAAATGATAGACTGCAGTGCGAGTTCGCTAAAACATTGGTTAAACAGCTATTTGGCTTTTAGTTAACAGTTGACATCTGTGGAATAGGAAAGTGATTTGAAAGCTTGTTTTACCTTTTTACTATTAGCACAAAAATCACATACTTCACATAAAACTTAATCCAAACCCTTAAAACCATAAAAAGATAAATAGCCTACATAAGTCTACAATAGGGAAAAGTGTTACTACACTTTTAAATGTTTTACTTTCACATACTGTTGATGAATATTTTCATTTATTTTTATAATTTAATATGTATTTTGAAAATGTTTGGTTACAGTTTGGTCTATCATGGTTTAACTTTTTTTTTTGACTGAAATTATGTGGCATTTTAGTCACGAATAACATCACTGAATATGACAAAATATGACTAATTTACTATTCTAAATATAAAAGTAAATTAAAATTTTGTATAAAAACAAACGTGTTTGAAATCTTTTTACTAGTTGCACAAAAAACACAATTCACCTTTAAATAAAACATATTCCAAACCCTTAAATCTAACTAAAAACTACAAATTAAAATAAAACCATAAAAATAAAGTACAAAAGTAAACAAAACTATGTGTGTGTGTGTGTGTGTGTGTGTGTGTGTGTAGCACAAAACATTTAATCTTTAAATAACATTTTGACTTTAAATAAACCGTAATCCAAACCCTTAACATATAACTAATAACAAGAACAAAATAAAAAAACAACAACATATAATTAATATAAAAATAAAACAATGCTCATTTTTACACATTTTCTAATTTATAGTATTTGTCTTTTGATGACAATGTCTTTTAAATTTAGTTTAGTAAATTTAAATTAGCAATATTTTGTCATGTCATGTTCAGTAATTTTACTCTTAACTACATATTTTAGCCACATAATTTATTCAACAAAAATGTTAAACCGTAATAGACCAAACTGTAACCAAAATTTTTAAAATATATATAAAGGTCACACTTTTTTAAGGTCTAATTCTTGCTATTAACAAACCATTACTTTTGCTTTAATAAACTCCTAATTGGCTGCTTATTAATAGTTAGTAAGGTAGTTGATAACTTAGGTATTGGGAAGGATTAGGGATGTAGAATATGGACATGCAGAATATGTGCTTTATAAGTACTAATAAACAGCCAATATGTTAATAATAGGCATGCTAATAAGCAACTAGTTAATAGTGATAATTGGTCCCTATACTAAATGATAATACTTAATCATTTTAACTATACATCAACAATATGTGAATGTAAACAATTCAAAAGTGTACTAGCCTACCAGGACCTGTAGGTGGCAGCCTTGAGCGCTTCATAATGACGTGCTCAAATACATTATTCATTATTGACAGACCACTAGTTCTGAATTGCAAGTACTTCAAATTCCCAGGCTAAATTCCCAGAATGACACACCAGCAGAGTTCAACACCGAATAAACTGCACTTCAACTCTCAGCGATAAAGAATACAAGCGATCAATCGTAAAACATGACAGTGTGGTCGAGTTTTCAATGGAGGTACGACTGGAACAAACATTCCAGCTTCAGTCCGACGAGTTGACCGCAATGATTCATTGCTAATTGAGCTTGAGACACCAAACCGCACATGAGGCCTTTCAAAGAGAGCAAGTAAAAGTCATGTCCTCTTTCCAGTTGTTTAGGGCCGTTTTAACGCAGCTGCGCTCGTGCGGTGCGGCATTGGGGGTGAGTTCACCGGCGTAGATAAACCTTGGCATTTTAGCTATGTGGGCCGACTCCGTTGCCCTTTCCTGCATAACCCATCAGCTAGCATGTAATTATCCAATATTGTGGTCGAGCAACTCATTCCTTGCATTTGTCCCTAGTGTTAAACCTGCCCATTTTGGATCCTGTCATACATTTCCTCTCAGAGCTGGAGTGACCAGAAAACCAGAAATTGCACTGTTTACATGTAAACCTTCAATATCACAACCCACGTAGCCATTGAGGATGACGAATGGCTGTTGGCATCGACTCGACTTTGTTTTGTGGCAAGTGTGTACATGGCTAACGTGCACTTAACTAAAGCTATTTGCAGTCTTCATGCTCTTTAATGGCATTTCGAAATGAGCGTGGGAACGCATTTGCACAGCTTCATGGTTTGGAAAGCCACCGCAGACACATTCAGCATTTAATTCTAAACAAAACAATGCTGGGTGATTTTAAACTTCCTGAAACACTTTGTAAACTCCCTATAACTTGCTTTGCTTGAATGTGCATCCTTGCATTTTGAAATGCATCAGAATAAGAACTAGAAGAATAACAAAGTGCTTTCTTTGCAGTATTTCACTACAAACCAGTTTACAATTACGATATTAAATTAAAATAATACGTATAATAACATATACCAGTTTGCAATACTAATGGGCTGTTCTTGTATAGCTAAAATAATTTCTATAATAATAATTTCTAGCTAAATTTTTCCTTGTATTTTGCTCATTTTTTTCACCATTGTAGAAATTAAATAGCCAAAATGTGCTTTTTACTGATTTGTCTTGCTTTTCATTTACAAAACAACAATTTAAAAATATTTATTTAACACTGAACATTTTTTAACATTCTAGTAGATATTATACAAACAAAAGCACAATTTAACTTAAAATGAAAGTTAGTAAAAGTTAGTAAAATAAAAATATTTTGGCCATTTTTGAGACCCTTTTCTCGAATCAGGCATGTGATTGGATAAAGACAAAAAAGAAGGAAAACTGAGCAGCAAATCAGCATATTAGAATGATTTCTGAAGGATCATGTGACACTGAAGACTGGAGTAATGATGCTGAAAATTCAGATTTGATCTCAGCATTCAATTACATTACTATATATTAAAATACAAAAAATCGTAATAATATTTCACAATTTTACTGTAATATTTTTGTATTTTTTACTGAGGTAAGACAGTTTTGTATTTTTATAAGAGGTAAAAAGTTTATGGTTAACAGTTCTGGTCTCACAATTTGACCTTTTTTTACAAGGTCCAGCTGTTACTGTATGTCGTTTCAAAGCTGGCCACAGAAATATTTGCAGACGTTTTAAACTTTTTACTCTTGTAATCCTTGACCGTGCTGTGGTTTGAAAAGGCTGCTGTGATGTGGTCTGGTATCAACATCAAGTGACATTTGACTTCAGTAACACAATGCTTTAGTTGAATTAAGAGCGTATCATATTGGTCCATGGTGCTGTTATATATTACACAGGCATAAAACCACATAAATGTAATTTAAGGACATTATATATATGTGACTTTCTCATTATGATGCCTTTAAACTCTGAAATCAAAACCGGTCCAGCTTTGCCAACCAAAATATGTGAAAGGAACATTTTCCCCCCTCAAATGAACTTGGTCTCCATCTTCTGAGGAGTTAGTAAATCTATTTTTGTGATTAATATTTGATTATGCTAAATAATATCAAACTGCATATTAAAAGTTTCTTGGAGATCAAAATCACTGTATATATTTATTATTTCACCAAAGGAATAGAAGGAATAGTTTAACCAAAAATTAATATTTTGATATTTACTCACCCTTACGTCATGTCTGAGCTTCTGGTTTCAGTAGTAGTAAGTAGATGGCAATATATAATCCTGCAAAAAGGACAAAAACATCACAAAATTATAATAAACCTAGTGCCTTGATATGTCTCCTATATTGAATTAGAAGTCTTCTGAAGTCAAATGAATTGAGATGATATCCGTTGCTTACTTACAATCCACCCCTCTGATTAAGCTATTTATTTAGCACATGATGACATTAATGCAAAATGCTATTGGTTCCTGCACGTCACATGATCAATTATGACGCAGCAAGTTTGAAAATCATAAGTACATGAATTTTTAGTTGAACTATTCCTGTTATCATATTTTATTTGATAAAAAAAAAAAATGCGTGGGAAGCTTGTTATTTTAAAAGCATTAGCCATAGTGATGGATGAAACAAAGCTTTTCGTAATTCTTAATCAATTGCTTCACAAAATGATTCACTGTTTTGAAGCGCTTGAAACATCGCACAATAGCAAAAACTACTGGTCAAAATTGTGTAAATGCAACCTAAACACACCCCAAACTTGCGTAAAGATACCTTTTATAAACTAATTCCGAATGTTTTATGAAATGTAACCTAATAAATTGAATATACAAATCATTAAATACAGTAATAATTTATATTCTTTTAATTTGTAGTGCTGTTTTGTATTTTTAGGCAGGACATGGCTAATTAGGGCCAATATGAAAACAATTCTCTCCTTTTTTATTATATACGCATGTTTATTCAAATTCATTAAAATTTAACATGTCATAAAACTTACCTGAGACCATTGCAAGGAAGCCCGTTTTGCTGAAATCACGTGATTTTGATACGTGCCAGTTTGATAAGCGCTATGAACCACTGAATCAAAACAAAAGATTCGCAAAGCTTCCGAAGCTTCATGAAGCATAACTGTTACATCATGAAGCTTAGCTGATTACAATTTGCATTAGACACCTTTTTGGCAAATTTCAAGATTAATTTACAGCCTTTTGTGACATTTTATGTTAACCAATTAAACCAAGAGAGTTATGGACAGGATGAGCCCAAATTCAGCTTAACTTGCTAATGTCATTGGCTCTGACAGCCTGTACAAACCCAGCATTTCTGTCTCCTTCATTTATTCACTTTCAGAAGATTTTCCACCGTTCTTGGCTTATTTGGATGATTCTCGCTGTTTTCTGCCAGACCTAACGGAGGATGTCTTGCTGTTTTCTTTGTTTCTGTAACAATAAGCATTGCATCCATCATTTAGCTTTAGTATGTGCTGCTCCTTTGAGTCGCTGTATAATGGCCGTGAATTATTCTTATTTTCATAAACTTTGTGTCTGTTATGTTTCCACCACTTATTAGAGGCCCAGACATAATTATGACAATGTTTTGTCTCTGTAAATGACAAAAGATCCATAATTTTAAACTTCAGAGCGTGCTTTAAAGCTAAAACATTAACTAAGGACAGACATGAGCACGCAAACGCAGATGTTAACGCTTGGCCAATGCAGTGCATAGTTTAGCTTGAGCTTTTAGGTTACTGTACTCAAATTTCTTTGCAATGTCTGTGCAAACTGTTGCTCCACCACGACAACAGTTGTTCTGAAAGAGAAAAGACCGTTTATGCTAATGTTCGCTTTAGCACCACTTGCAATGTGTCTGTCAGGTCAACTGCAAAGTAACTTTGTAACTATTTCTAGATTTCTAAGAATAATTTCTAGCCCTATTTCTTAAATTCACCCATTTTCGTACAAGTCGCACTGTACAAATTCATACATAGTCACTACTTCGTAAAATAGTTACGTTTTCTCATGAGACTTCCAATTTTTTTGCTCAAAACCTCACATGGGCAAAAAAACAAAAAACAAATATTTATCCAATTTCCATCTACAAAAATGGCCCAGATCGGAATTGAAAATCGAAGTTTATGCTAATGTTCTCTATCGCACCACCAGGCTTGGTAGATTACTTACAAATTGTAATCCGTAACTGATCCCAAATTAAATGACAAAAATTGTAGTTAGTAATGTAATCCATTACATTACACATTTTAGGTAATATAATCAAACTACTTTTAGATTAATTTTGATCTATCTCATTTTTCACATTGATTTAAATAGGATAATCTTGTGCTATATTGATATAAATATACAAAGAGTAAGAAAGTATATTCCATTTGTTGTGCATGAAGCATGAACAAACATTATATTACATCAAGGTTTCCCAAACTGGGGTTCGTAAAGGAACTGCAGGGGGAGCTCCTAAAGGAACTGTATGAGTTTAATGAAAAGCTAATAATTAATTAAATCATAACAATTTTAAAATGAATCATGATAAAACACTTACTGAAAAAATATATTAATTGTTTACCTGCATGTCATGTGACCATTAGTCAGAGAACCATGAACATGCAAATGTGGTACTTCAATATTAACAATTTTTAAATCTCAGGTGTACTTCAAATAATTTCAAATAAGGTGAAAGAGGTTTAGATAGAAAAGATGGTGAATTAGTACATTTTAGGCCCCGTCCACACGGAGACGCGTTTAGCTATATATGCAAAAATTTTGTATCGGATTGGCGTTTCGTCCAGACGGATCTGATGTTTTAGTAGAGTGAAACCGCTATTTTTTGAAACCGGGTCCCAGAGTGGATAAATCTGAAAACGACACCCTTGCGTTTTCGTGTGTACAGCCAATCCATATATTTTCTGAAACGATGACGTCATCACCCCATGTCTCGACCCTAGTCAGACACCGCTACGTCACGTAACAGCAACAACAACATGAACAAACACTGAACGATTTTCTTTTTATTAACTAACATTAACACAGATTAATAAATGTATTGTTCCATGTTCATTTGTATACCGCGCGGAAGGTTTATGTGCATAGTCCAAGTCTTCTTCTCCGTTTTTAGTGTATCTCTGTGGCAGAATTACAGCGCCAAATACTGGTCTGGCATGTATTCTACATCGTTTTGTGCCGGTTTCGTGTGTACGCAGATATTTCTTGAGACGAGGGGGAAAAAAATATATTGGATTGGGAAAGCTCTGGCTTTGTGTGGATGTAGCCTTAATATGTTTTAAAGACAAATGCCTTCCAAAGTAATATATGGTAATAACTGACTGAGTGATAATTCAAATAAAAATGTTTCTTTAGTAGCTGATGCAATGTTGAAACACTTCTTAAACCTGAAATGATTTTTGTAAATCCAGTGGTCAAATGCTGTGTAGCACCTGACTAATGGCTGATCTCTGTGTGAATGTCCACAAAACTGGAAGACTTTCTGAGTGTATATAAGCGGTAGTCTATTTTAGAGAGGACATTTTAAAAGATAAAAAAAGAGGAATTAGGGAGAATCAATAAATTCTGAATAAAGAGTTGCTATTATGTAAATAATATGTAATCATTTCATCCATAAAAAATGTAACTGTAATCTGTTTACAAGTATTTTAAAATGTAATTTAATCTAATTACAAGTACTTAATTTTTGGAACCTGATTACGTAATCCAGATTACATGCAATCAGTTATTACCTAGCTCTGCGCACCACTTACAATGCAAACTTTTCTTTTTGTTGTGTGAATTGCGGAGTTTGCCTGAAGTCAAGTGTTGCACTCAGATACTTTCACTGTTCATGCTATGTTTGTTGTTACATTGATCCAGGAACATGTTGCACTTAGTGAAATCACATTCACCCTATGTTTACGCCAACACAGTCTCATGGAAATTTGTAACAATTTTATATTTTGATGGATTGGTGACTAATTCGTACAATCTCATTTGTATATTTTCGCACAATCTACTTGTGCCCCACAGATGGTTAGGTTTAGTGGTGGAAGTTCATGTTTTAAGTTTTTATCGCTAAAAAAAAATCACCCATTTTTGTGCAAATTGCATCATACGAACCCATAAACACCACCTCATAAAATATTTACGTTTTCTGATAAGATTTCTGATTTTCTACTCAAAACCAACTTTATTTGCAACTTTATTTTGTCACATAGACAAAAAACAGATATTTATTCAGTCCATTTCTATATACGAAAGTGGCCCAGACCAGAACTGAAAAGACAGTTTATACTAATGTTCACTATCGCACCACCAATGCTTTTCTTTTTGTTGTGTGAATTGTGGAGTTTGGATGAAGTCAAGTGTGTGCAACTAGCATTTGCGTTCACATACTTCCACTGTTCATGCTGTTTACGCCCACACAGTCTGATGGAAGTTAATAAAAATGTTACATTTTGACGAACTGGTGGCATTCGCATGAATTCGTACAATCTCATTTGTACATTTTCGTATGATTTGCTTATGCCCCACTGACGGTTAGGTTTAGGAGTGGACCTTCATGCTTAAGTATTTTATTTATTTTTTTCCTAAAAATTGCCCCTTAGCAAACTGCCCACAAATTGCATTGTACAAATTTATACAAAATTGCCACCAGGTATAATATATACGTTTTCTCATAAGGTTTACAATTTTCTGCTTAAAACCAACTTTATCTGTTAAACACAACCTAACATGGACAAAAAAACATATATTTATCCAAACTCTGATCGGAATTGAAAATACAGTTTATGCTAATGTTTGCAATACCACAACTTGCAATGTAAACTTTTCTTTTTGTCATGTGAATTGTGGAGTTTGCATGAAGTCAAGTGGGTGCAACTAGCTTTTTCATACTTTCACTTTTTTTTACGGTTTACATCGATAAACTCCCAATTCAAAACTATTTAATGTTTTGGAAAATTGATGGCTAATTCTTATAAATTTGTACAATCTCATTCATACATTTTCGTACAATCTGCTTACAACTCACCGATGGCTAGGTTTAGGGTGGACCTTTACGTGTACTTTTTTTTTATAGAAATTGTACATTTCTGTACACACCACATAGTAAGAATTCATACAAAATCTCTGAAAATTGTTTCGATTTTCTCATGAGATTGCTAGACAATAAACAATATTTCTGAACTTTATTTGTGAGGCACAACCTCCTATGGAAAAAAAAAAAAAAAAAAAAAAACTGTTATTTATCAAGTTTATTTCCATGAAAGTGGCCTAGTCTGGAAATTAAAATGTCAGATTCAATGTGATTTTTGTATGCTTTCATACTAAGAACTGATGTTTTTCACCTCATTTGAGGTGTATAAACCCTTTTTCTGACTGTATTTTGTTGTCTTCAGGTGTAGTCAGACAGGTGAAGCCGCTGGTTGGTCCTGTGAGCACCGTACTGAAGCTGGCCATGAACTACGTCACAAAAGGAGTCGTTTCTCACAGGAACATCATCAACGTTCACATCTACGTGTCAGAGTTTTGGTTTTAAAAACATCAACATTAACCTTTCAGTCTAAACATTTTAGGTGTCCATTTATGAAATCACAAAAACATTGTCATTAGCAAGCTTTCTGAATGACTATAGAAATGTGAGTTTGAATATCTTCAGATCTTTAAGATGAATTTACTTAGATATTTTAAGACGTGTTTTCAAAGTTTGTCTCATCAATATAAGTGCATTGTCATACTGCACTAGCAGATTTTGTAAAAAAGTAAGACAAAATTCACTTATATTCAAAATAGAATCAGATTTTCTTTCAGTGCAACTACAGTTAATTTAGCTAATTTAGGAATAATAATA
Source organism: Spinibarbus caldwelli (assembly GCA_039654775.1). Taxonomy (NCBI): domain Eukaryota; kingdom Metazoa; phylum Chordata; class Actinopteri; order Cypriniformes; family Cyprinidae; genus Spinibarbus; species Spinibarbus caldwelli. Next base: position 3,525,110 of record CM077264.1, read on the forward strand.
ATAAAACAATCTGTCATCATTTACTCACTATCATGTCGTCCACTTGACTGACTTTCTTCTGTGGAACGTAAAACAAGATGTTTAGCAGAATCTATGAAACGACATAAAGGTGAATATGAATATTTCAGTTTCTAGATGAACTAATCCTTTTAATGCAATTAATTGCATGAGATAATTTCTAAATGGACACCTAAAATGACTAAATGCTTTTGTCCAACTAATGTTTTACGAGAGAAACATGTCACACTAGGACAGACAAGAAAGATGCATGATGGGAGCGATGCCGTGCTTTAGACGCCACTATGTTTTTGGTAGAATAAACATCATTTGCTGCTCTGATTTTAATTGTAGAATGTCAAAGCATGTTTTTACTTATTCCCCACTGGTTTCCTCTTCAGCTGCCTTTGGGAGTCAAACTGAAGGCATTTCTGTGAATTGATGCGAGCTCATCCTTCATAGGGCTGAAAGAAAGACAAATGAATATGGAGTTGACGACTCGACACTGATTGTATGCTCGTGTAGACACACTTTGCATTGCTTAATGTATTGTATGTATCACCGACTGTGTCATTAAAAACAATTTTTAGATTTCTACTCCTTTTTTTGTCCAAGTCTACTGTCTATTACTGAGTGAATGGCTGCTTAAAGGAACAGTTCACCCAAAAATGAAAGTTGGATCCAATGAGGCCCAGTGACCAATGGATCCTCTGCAGTGAATGGGTGCCGTCAGAATGAGAGTCCATACAGCTGATAAAAACATCACAACAATCCACAAGTAATCCACACCACTCCAGTCCATCTGTTAATGTCTTGAGAAGCGAAAAGCTGTGTGTTTGTAAGAAACAAATCCATCATAAAAGACTTTTAACTTTAAACTGTTTCTTACGGCTATAATGTGTGTCCTCTATCTAAAATATTGCTTTCTACAGTGAACAAGTCATCTTGTCTTTATCAGGAGAGAAATCTGCACAGATCAAATACCATTCCCAACCCAAAACAGATCAAAACCGCTCTAAACAAATATGTGAGAGAATTTTGATGTGAGAGACAACAGGAGATGGACTTTTTCACTGGAGGAAGTGTTATTATTGATTATGAACTCGTATTTTAGCCTGAAGCAAAGGTCTGAAGTTAAAAACGTCTTAATTCATCTGTTTCTTACAAACACGCAGCTTTTTGCTTTATAAGTCATTAATTGATGGACTGGAGTGCTGTGGATTACTTGTGGATTATTGTGATTAAGTTGCATCATCACAAATGTTCACTGAACTCTGCATGTGCTTTCTCTCATATATTAAGACGTTTATTCAAATATATGTAGGTAAATGTTGTTATTTATCACTAAGTATTGATACATTTAAATGAAAATGGTTTCAACTGGTGAATATTTCTACAGTAGGCTAATTTACTTATGTTTGGTTGAAATTATTTATTTAAAAAAAAAAAAAAAAAAAAACTCACCCTAATGAGTGAATCTTAAAGGCTGAAAAATACTGAGATATTATTTTTCATCTTCCAGCCTTATAATTCATTATTAGTGTGTACTGGAATACAGTACATTTTTAGAGTAACCTTCACCATCTCTGGGTAAAATATGCATGAAACTCAGAAAGTCCCCATATAGAATTAGGTGCTCCGGTAAAAATGAGTAATTCAATTATTTCACAAGCTTATAATTTGACCATAATTTGCTCGGGTTGATTCAAATCATTAGTAAATCAAACTTTCCATGTAACTTGGCTCAGCCAACTTCAGAAATGAAAGGCCGTTGGTTTTTGCGTACTGGTCAATTTAAGACCTAAACACATGCCGGTGAAAGCCAATCATTCCCACAATCCTCTTGTTCGACTCGTTACGGCCATGCCATGCATTGATAGATCGAACTAAGTGCTGTTCATTCCTCAGCAGTGGAAACTTGAGGGACCGGGTGAATGGAGCCGTTTATGACCGCATCCCTTTTAGCATGTGGCTGCTGAACCGAGACTGTCTTTCCTCAACGTCAGGGGACTAAAGCGGGGGCCCGAGCTCATTTCAGCAGATGGAGAGACGAGTCTCAGTCGTAGCCCGCTCATGACCGCTGCGGTCAAGAGCAGCCACCACCGAGCGGCTTTACAAAGACAATGGAACAGTGAGGGAATCATTTATCATGGTTTAACGTTCCTCTTCTGTGTGTCGACTGAGGTTTACCCCTCCGACGGAGGCTGCGACGTCACAATACATGCTTTGAAGACCAAAAAACTGCCTCAAAATCATTCATGCATGAAGAGAGAAGCGATATGCGATAAAAATGACATTATACAACAAAGAAAAGCACAATATGAGACTTTGTGAGCGGTTCCAATAATTCTCCTAAGATCCTCATTTTGGCCACACTAAGGCAGCGTTGTACGTTGACGGAGAAAAGACAACCCCACAATGCACTGCGCTGAGCTCAGTAACAAGAAAAACATCCAAAATGATGGAAAAGGTGAAATAAATCATTTATTTATATACATATATATATATATATATATATATATATATATATATATATATATATATATATATATATTCACAGTAGGAACGTTTACAAAATATCTTTATGGAACATGATCTTTACTTTATCCTAATGATTTTTGGCATAAAAGAAAAATTCATAATTTTGACCCATACAATGTATTTTTGGCTATTGCTACAAATATACCCATGCTACTTATGATTGGTTTTGTGCTCCAGGGTCACATGTAAAGCTGCTTTGCAACCATACAAAATTGTGAAGAGCACTATTTGAAGTGTGGTTAAATTATTGAGAAGTTAAAGTTCATAACTATACAAAGTACTGCATCATTATGAATTATTATTAAAACTTTTTGCAACTCAAAACATTTCTTTTTATCTATACTATTTTTATACTCAACAAGTAGAACCCAAATACAGTGTATTGTATTGTACATTTAATCATAAGTCAACAGAGGACTCAACTAAAATAAATTACTGAAGAATTACTTCAATATTTAACAAAATAAATAGTTATATTTGCAAATCCCTCATTCTTACATTTGCGCTGTAGGCAAAAGTTGTGTTTGGAAACTCAGCCCTTACAGCACCTGTTAGCAGAAACATACTGGACGTTTCAATTCATACCTCACATTTTCTTTGGTTTGCCCAAGAAGAAAGTCTCATCTTAAAAAAAAAAATAAAAATACACAGGATCAACTTAAAATAATTTCATTCTCAGATTTGAAAAACATGGTGAGACTTGTGTCTTTAGCTGCATTGAGTTTCTAGACTCTAAAGGTTTCTTCTGAAAAATGTGCCAAATCTGCAACACAGATTCCAGATAGTGTGCACTCAACTGAGTTCAGGTGTTTAGCAAAAGTACAGCAAAACCGATTGTTGGTGAATTTCAGAGCTCATGAAGGTATAAGGTAAGGAGAGACTGACTTATCACGCCCCCTTCACTGAACATACTGTAGCGTATATTTAGGCCGATGTTAAAATCACATTATCAAAATACTTAAGACACTTTTAAGGGGTGAACGAACAAACATATATCAATACACAAAATGTGATATTGTCTCTTGTGCCGTAGTCTTAGGTGAGAACTCATACAGCGGCCTTGTTTACTTAAATGATATGACGACATACAATACAAACAATCCCCATACATTATATGGCCATACATTATATGGCCTTCATACAGCTACAGGATCATAAGATGAGTTGCTTCATTCATCCCTTATCGTCACTAGTTGTTGGGTTGAGTGAGCATGGACATGTCTTTGGGGTTATGAAGTGGCGTCCTCTTTCAAAGGTTCCGTCCAGTTAGTTTATATGGGTATGTATGTGTGAAAATCACTTTTAACAAGTTTCAAACATGTTGCAGACGGAATTAAGAACCTAGCCAGTGTACTTTCTTAAAAATGAATATATACAGGTGCATCTCAATAAATTAGAATGTCGTGGAAAAGTTCATTTATTTCAGTTATTCAACTCAAATTGTGAAACTCGTGTATTAAATAAATTCAATGCACACAGACTGAAGTAGTTTCAGTCTTTGGTTCTTTTAATCGTGATGATTTTGGCTCACATTTAACAAAAACCCACCAATTCACTATCTCAACAAATTAGAATATGGTGACATGCCAATCAGCTAATCAACTCAAAACACCTGCAAAGGTTTCCTGAGCCTTCAAAATGGTCTCTCAGTTTGGTTCACTAGGCTACACAATCATAGGGAAGACTGTTGATCTGACAGTTGTCCAGAATACAATCATTGACACCCTTCACAAGGAGGGTAATCCACAAACATTCATTGCCAAAGAAGCTGACTGTTCACAGATTGCTGTATCCAAGCATGTTAACAGAAAGTTGAGTGGAAGGAAAAAGTGTGGAAGAAAAAGATGCACAACCAACCGAGAGAACCGCAGCCTTATGAGGATTGTCAAGCAAAATCGATTCAGGAATTTGGGTGAACGTCACAAGGAATGGACTGAGGCTGGGGTCAATGCATCAAGAGCCACCACACACAGACGTGTCAAGGAATTTGGCTACAGTTGTCGTATTCCTCTTGTTAAGCCACTCCTGAACCACAGACAACGTCACAGGCATCTTACCTGGGCTAAGGAGAAGAAGAACTGGACTGTTACCCAGTGGTCCAAAGTCCTCTTTTCAGACGAGAGCAAGTTTTGTATTTCATTTGGAAACCAAGGTCCTAGAGTCTGGAGGAAGGGTGGAGAAGCTCATAGCCCAAGTTGCTTGAAGTCCAGTGTTAAGTTTCCACAGTCTGTGATGATTTGGGGTGCAATGTCATCTGCTGGTGTTGGTCCATTGTGTTTTTTGAAAACCAAAGTCACTGCACTCGTTTACCAAGAAATTTTGGTGCACTTCATGCTTCCTTCTGCTGACCAGCTTTTTAAAGATACTGATTTCATTTTCCAGCAGGATTTGGCACCTGCCCACACTGCCAAAAGCACCAAAAGTTGGTTAAATGACCATGGTGTTGGTGTGCTTGACTGGCCAGCAAACTCACCAGACCTGAACTCCACAGAGACCAAAAAATGCAGATGAGCTGAAGGCCACTGTCAAAGAAACCTGGGCTTCCATACCACCTCAGCAGTGCCACAAACTGATCACCTCCATGCCAAAAGCAAAAGGAGCCCCTACCAAGTATTGAGTACATATACAGTAAATTAACATACTTTCCAGAAGGCCAACAATTCACTAAAAATGTTTTTTTTATTGGTCTTATGAAGTATTCTAATTTATTGAGATAGTGAATTGGTGGGTTTTTGTTAAATGTGAGCCAAAATCATCACAATTAAAAGAACCAAAGACTTAAACTACTTCAGTCTGTGTGCATTGAATTTATTTAATACACGAGTTTCACAATTTGAGTTGAATTACTGAAATAAATGAACTTTTCCACAACATTCTAATTTATTGAGATGCACCTGTATATTTCATCCTTCCCCAAATGCATTTGTAAAAAGTATAGTATTTTACAAATGAATTTGTTGTGCACTAAGTTTGTGCTCGGTGAAAGCATGAAATAACTACATTTAGAATGTATTTTCAGTTATATAGACATGTCAATCTATTTTTAGTATATTTATCATAAAATAAATATATTTGAAATACAATTAAGTATATTTATTTTTCACTAGGGATGACACTGACTTTTAAGCAAACAAAGATACACAAATGGATGCATGCACCGGTTCATATGGAGTGGCATAGGCACATTCAGAATAAAGCCCAGAGAAATGCCCCCTCCGTCCTCCATGCCACCCACAGCCGCTGCTGGAACGCAACACATCGGCCTTGGGCTGCATGCATGTGTGAGTGTGCGTGCATGTGACGTGTGTGTTACGGACTGTGCTTTGGTGGGGTGGTGGTCAGGACTCATGTGGAAGGGAGGCTCTCTGGATCTCGAGACCGGAAGAGTCCATCTGGGACGAGGCCCAGCTTTGGGACAGGCAGAAGACGGGGTTGTATCAAATGCACACACAAATGTGCTCCCCCCGCTGCATTTTCCTGGCCGGCATCCCCCGTCCCTCACCGCAACATATGTTTTAAGATATATGTGAGTTCTTTTAATGAAAATAATGGTGGAGTTTCCCCTGCTGCCATTGTTTCTCATTATGTCAAACGAAAACGCTTGGAAAAAACACATGAAAATGTATGCAAATGCACGGTTTTACATGCGCAGGTACGTCACTCAAACAGAAACCCAACAGTTATGCAATTGCTCACTGGAAATAATGCACAACAGATAAAATGTGGTTTCACAACACGTCACTTCTGTAATGTGTCGCATTTCTGAAATAAACTTTGGATACTCAAGAAGATAAAACGAGTTAATCACTATGTTTTTGGAAACTTATATTAGTGAAAACAACATTTTAAAACAGTCTAAACTGGTTTGGTGGTCTTAGCTGGTCTCCTATCCTGGACACTTCTGTAATGTGAACTTGGATGTAAACTTTGGATATTGAAGAAGATAAAATGTAGGATGGGATGGAGTTGATGTTGATTTAGTTCTGAGTCATCCTGATAGGTGTCACGGTGTGTCAGGCAGGAAAATGCAGGAGACTTGGGAATCTTCGAAATAAGGAACATTTAATAGCCAAACTCAGGAAACGTGGAAAACAAACAAACAAACACACACACTTGCATTTGTGGTTTATGGGGACTCTCCATAGGCGTAATGGTTTTTATACTGTATAAACTGTATGTGCTATTGCCCTAAACCTAAACCTACCCCTTACAGCAGGGCTGGGCAGCTTCGGTCCTGGAGGGCCGGTGTCCTGCAGAGTTTAGCTCCAACCCTAATCAAACACACCTGCCTGTAACTTTCTAGTGATCTTGAAGACATTAATTAGCTTCTTTAGGTGTGTTTGATTAGGGTTGGAGCTAAACTCTGCAGGACACTGGCCCTCCAGGTCTGAAGCTGCCCAGCCCTGCCTTACAGGAAACTACTGCCAATTTTTGAATTTCATAAAACACTGTTTTTTAAGCCTTTTGTTTTACGGGGACACAGGAAGTGTCCTCATAAACCATTTTTATGTTGTAGTACCCATGTCATTATACACATTTGTGTTGACACTAAATGAACGTGGGAGACAGGCTTATAAAGGAGCACAATTGACAAGACTAAATTAACACAGCTGGAGAGAAATCAACATAATCGGGACAGGAACGGGAAACTACCCAAATATGGGCATAACCGTTACAATAGGTTTTTGTAACTTTATATTACCAAAAATAACATCGTAAACCAACCTAAACAGGTTTTTGCTGGTCTCCATTCTGGACTTTTGGCAGGGTTATGGACACTTTCAACAAGCAAAACCAGCTGAAGACCAGCTTGGCCAGACTGGGAGATCAGTTTAAACAATGTTAACCATATAATAGGCTGGTCTAACCTTTTTTTCCCAGCAGTGTAATGTCTAATATTTTGTTCTGCAATATCTCTAAGGAAAGAAAAACCGCAAACAAGATCTCAGTTGTTTCTTCTAAGAATTGACTGAATCGTTTTCAAGACAAAGATATTGCATTTTGACAAACAATTTAGACTATTTTTTTTACTTGTAATCATGCACAATAAGTCCAAGAATGTGCTTTAAGAAACTAACATGTTGATTTGAAAGCTGCAATGAGACGTTTTTGGGTTTCTGAAGACCAGATTGGCCAGGCTGGGAGACCAGTTTAAACCAACCAAGCACAGAAAACCATATTAGGCTAGTTTAAGCCTAAATCTAAGCAATATTTGAAAAACGCTTTTGACCACAGTGTCGGACCGAGTTCCAAAACACATTGGAAGCCAATCAGCAGTAAGGGACATGTCTAGTAATGATAAGGCTCTCAATGAGTGCGCAGGACGGATATTAGGAGACCGACTATAGACAGAGAGAGGGCAGATAAAAATAAAGGGGAAAATATTGGAGGATGTTAAAAGAATGTTGAATGTTGTTAAACATTAAAAAGAATGTTGGAGTATGGGTGTGTTTGTTTTGGTGCTTTCAAATGTCAACATTGTTTGGCAAAATTCGCTTGGTGCACCTTTAATGTCTAATATTTTGTTCTGCATCATCTCTAAGGAAAGAAGAAGATCTCACTTGTGTCTACACGGAAATGATTGGATCATTTTAGAAACAAAGTGATTGCATATTGACAATTTTGGGCATTTTGACAAATAATTAGGAAGATGATTATTTTTTACAAGGGCATAGGTTTGGATATAACGGCAAACAACAGACATTTAATTGCTTGATCAAAATTATTGCTAAGGACAATTTAGTAGCCGCTGATATTGGTAGGATCATGTCATAGAGTCTCTACTCACTTCTACGCCCTTGAAAATCATAAGCGATGTCCAACTTTGAAAACTATAGTTCTCTCCTTAAATATGAAGAGGTCAAACAACAGAGTTGCTCCAAACTTCACAAAAAGCTTATGGACGTAATTATAAGTCAGACACTGAAGTAAGTTGCACAGACACATTTTATCAGATTTCTGACAAAAAAAAATCTGGCTCTAAACCTCTCTTTTCTTTAATCAAAGTTGATCTAGACAAGTATTGTATTTGGCCTGAACCGAAGTTCTGATCTGAATCAAAAGATTCGTGAAGCTGCTCCAAAGTCCAGATCTGAATCAAATGATTTGCGATATGCACTCCGAAGTTCCATTCTGAATCAAAAAATTTTAGAACCCACACCAAAGCTTCAGAGCAGATTTGCGAATCATTTTTCAAGATTTGTGAACCCGCTCTTCGAAGTCCTGATCTGAGTAATGATTTGCAAACCATAATTTCAGATCAGGACTCGGAGCACGAATTGCGAACCAGCTCTGAAGTCTCGAACTAAATCAAATGATTCGCAATACGCAATCCGATTGGAGCGCTTTAAAACAGTGAATTATTTTGCCACGCAATGGACGCAATGGATTAACTGATTCAAAATTAACTGATTTGAAAACTGAGTTTCGAAAAGCTCTGTTTCACCCATCACTATACGTGCTTTTTAAAATCATTACAAGCGATGTTGAAATTCGAAAATTAATGCCTCTTTTGATCTGGTTTTTCCTAGTGAAACACTTGAACTGAATGATCGAAGTCACGAGTCTGAATCAATCGGAGCGGTTCCAGCGTAAATTATTCACTTTGTCTGTTCCTCCACTTGTCGCGCCCTCAGCCATGTTTTTACGACACTGTCGGTACTACTACTGGCTTAGCTTGCTAGTTTTATGACATTAACTGAAATAAGCAAAAAAAGTATGATGTTTACTTATAAAATGTCAATTTTTCCATTCCAAAGTTAGCATCAACACAAATCTACGAACATATTCAGGCGATGTAACCAGTTTACTGCAATTTGGAATATGATATGGCACAATAAGACCAAGAATGTGCATTTAGAAAAGAAACATTTTGATTTAAAAGTAGCAATAAGATGTGCTTGAATTTGTGAAGACCATATTGGCCAGGCTGGGATACCAGTTTAAACCATATTCACCATATTTTTTCCCCCAGCAGTTTAATGTCTAATATTTTGCCTAAATTCTAATATCTCTAAGGAAAGAACATCAAGATCTCAATAGTTTCTTTTAGGAATTGACTGGATCGTTTTGGAGATGGAGTGATTTCATTTTGACAATTTGTAATATGAATTGTGTACCATAAGACCAAGAATGTGTGTTAAGAAAGCTAAATTTTGATTTGAAAGCAGCAATGAGACACGCTTGAGTTTCTGACTGATATTGAGGTCAATCCTCACGCCGACGAGCGGAAACGTCCGATATATATACCCTAACCTTTGTTTGCACACAAAAACATCCTCTCACCATTATTTAAACCTCCAAATGGATGTCTGCTGATTAGAGCCATTGATCTCTTGAGTTCCCAGAGATCTACTATTACAGCTGACGTTTGTGAGGGGGAAAAAAAAAAAAAAAAATCACCAAATTTGATGAGTGCTGATGTTTTCCTGAAGCCCAACAGGTGGCAGACACACACAACACACAAGAGAGAGATGGAAGACTTTACTTCTGTCTTCTCAGAAACATTAGGGTCAATTGCTTCCAATGTGACTTCAATGGGTTTCGAGGAGTCCAGTCTTCACCTACCTAAACGCAAAGCGCTCTGTTGAGACGTGTGACTCCTCATAACTTACAGCGCTGGTCCAAACCACTTATAACCAGAACTGAGCTCACAACCAAAGCCAGAGTATACAGAGCCGTAGCGTCCGGAAGTGTGGGCTATTGGGATTTATCCCACACTCATGAAAATTCAGAGTTCACAAGCAAAGGCTGTTGAAGATCGGCTCTGAAAACCCCAAGCACTCGCTTTACGTGACGCTTTATGACGTCTGTGAGGTCGACGGAAAGAACCGGCCTGCTCTTGCGTCTGAAAATACAACATGACATCAGACTGTAAAAGACACTTTTTTGCTTGACGGATGGTTTTAGCAGTAACTTTATTTATGACAAGCACATCATTATTTGGCTTTTATGGCCGCGAGTGACATTTGAAACAAATGTGCTCTTCAGAAGAAAAGAAAAACACATTGTTTATTGAAGAAAATAGCGCTGGCTGCTAGAGTCGTACATAAGCAATAACAGAAAAACTCGGAGGATCAGGGGAAAACAGGCTAACGAACAACATCTTATGCATGCTGGCCAGATTCTCTGGGAGGAATTTCCAGCAGTGGTATGAAATGGCTTTGGTTTGTGTGCAGAATAGAGGTCAAGTTCGATGGTGCATTTATTGGAGAAATAGCCAAACCAATGTCGTCAATCGATGTGGAAAATGTTCTCAATGACACTGAGGATCTGCAGGCGACGTTAATGGCTTTATGGGAGCTCAAGTTTGTCGAAAGCACACAGAAAAACGACAACACCTTCACTTTAGCATTACACAAGTGACACTAAACACGCCCTTTGGAAAATTTACAGTACTTTAGGGAGTTTTTAAAGTGCGCAGTGGTGACAATGGAAATAACATGCTTTTGAATTTAGTTGGTGACAGTCAGTGCTGTTTTCCCTAACTAAAATTAAAACTAACCTTTAAATTTTAATTAATTTAAAGTTTACGTTTTCATTTATTTAAATAAATCTGAAATAGAATAAAATTAATTTTATGAATATTGAATGAATTTTACATGGTATGTATATATTAGGGGTGTCCTCGACTAAGGATTTTCATAGTCGAATCGGAATTTTCGAATCTTGCCGATAGTCGAATCATATGTTTGGGGGCGGGGCAAAATACATTACCAAGAGTCAAGTCAGATATTCAACATTCATAACTACTGACCTTAACACAAAAGGAAAATGTGTAACAGACGCCTCGCATATATAAAAAATTATGTTTTATGTTTTGATTAAAAGATAGTTAACATCAAATGTCAGTGAAACCCTAAGAATTCACAACATTTTTTTTACAATAGTGCTCTCATTATAACGTTATGTATATGACAGTAGTTATTAATGTTCTGCATTTCTGTTTTGAGCTCCGCGCGCTCAAGATGATCAGTAGAATTAAGCATTTGATAGCAGGTTTTTAATCAACTCATCATTTATCGCATACGCTTCGTTATTTATACAACATAACGTTAACATTACGACTTATAGGTCATCTGTACAAAATGCCCCAAATGCGAACTTGTCTGTGCGAACTTGTCCTTCTGTGGAAGCATTCTTCATGCAACAACGTGCAGAAACATGGCAACTAAACACTAAAAATTCACAGCGTTTTAATATAATAGTGTTCTCATTATTATGTTATGTATATGACCGTCCCAGTCATAGTTGTTAATATTCTGCATTGTTGTTTGTACTGCTTGCGCTGCGCGCTGAAGAGATAATCACCGTAGTACTACAATGAAGGCTTTACTGCAGCATAACTCAACCAAATGCATCCTATAAGAGATAAATAATATATACACGATATATATAAACCAGGTTAAATGTTTTGAAATCACTTGTACACTACCTGATCGAAAAAATCCAGTCTTTCACTCTGCCTGTGTCAGTTTGAGTCTTGTTAAAGATTTAAATCCTTGCCGCCAAGATGCTCCTCTGTCGGTCACAGATTATGAAAAGTGAAACTTAAATTTATAGGGGTGGTTGGATTTATTCACGCACCTTAAAATATTTATTTAAAGCTTCTTTCTTTTCAGATTCTTATTTACAGTATTATCTCAATAGGCTGTATATTAACTTATTGGGAGAAAACCCGTAGTTCTATGTGAAATCAGACATTGAGCACCCCCATATAGCCAAAATGGCATGATCATAACACCCCGCGAATATTCGACTGTGAGATTGGGAGTCAAATCAGGCTCCTCCTATCGAAGCATCGACTGTTCAGGGTCACCCCTAGTATGTATATATATATATATATATATATATATATATATATATAAAAATTAACTAATTAATCGCACATTTTTCTGAAATTAATTGCGATTAATCCCACCTACCATTAGTTTTTAAATATACTTTTATATTGCAATAATTTCACATTCAAATTAATGTACAAACAACATAAAGACAGTATATTTTTAATATTTGTTTAATGGCATCTTTATTTTCATGACTGAAGGCCAGTATCACTAATATCAATTAATAATGTTTTCCCTATAAAAACGTTTCCCCCAAATATTTAACCATTGACTATAGCCATTAAACTTTACATTATAATTAAGAACTATCAATTTTAACATTCATTAGACTTTAAAAATAACTTCTAATTTAAGTGAACTTAAAACAATCTTCACATAAACCCATTATAATAAATGTCATATTTATCTACCTGTGCCCCTCAGCAGAAATATACAGAAATTGAACAAAGTTATCAAACACTAAATTCTAAACTAAATGCAGATGAATCCTTAAAACTATAAAAGTTATTGATTTCCTCTTTTTTCTTTTATTCTTGGTGAACAGACATCACAGCAGCTGGTTATTAGGTTGTTTTGGCTGCTGAACATGATGCGGATCTGACACGCATCGTATTTTCTCTCAACTCTACCTTTTCTGACCTATTTCAGTCTCTTCTAATGAGCTGACGAGTTGAATCGAGTGTGTTAGATGAGGTAGACAGTGCTGGGCTGCTCCAGGACAGTTTTGAAAACCATTTCAGAGACATATTCTTACTGTAACTAATATATAACATAGCCTATTACATGCATGCACAGTTTTAGGGCAGCCTTAATCGCCTTTATGGTAACTTGCATGGCTTAACTGATCATGACATTGCATCCTCGTAGTTTGTTTTATGATTTGATATGAAATGATACAGGCTATGCGTGCGCAGGCACCTTTGTGTGTGTACTGAAGAGCACGCGCTGCGAGCACAGTACAGTTTCTGCACTCGTTATATATACAGTGGGTATGGAAAGTATTCAGACCCCCTTAAATTTTTCACTCTTTGTTATATTGCAGCCATTTGCTAAAATCATTTAAGTTCACTCATATATTTAACTCAGGTGCTGTCCATTTCTTCTGATCATCCTTGAGATGGTTCTACACCTTCATTTGAGTCCAGCTGTGTTTGATTATACTGATTGGACTTGATTAGGAAAGCCACACACCTGTCTATATAAGACCTTACAGCTCACAGTGCATGTCAGAGCAAATGAGAATCATGAGGTCAAAAGAACTGCCTGAAGAGCTCAGAGACAGAATTGTGGCAAGGCACAGATCTGGCCAAGGTTACAAAAAATTTCTGTTGCACTTAAGGTTCCTAAGAGCACAGTGGCCTCCATAATCCTTAAATGGAAGACGTTTGGAACGACCGGAACCCTTCCTAGAGCTGGCCGTCCGGCCAAACTGAGCTATCGGGGGAGAAGAGCCTTGGTGAGAGTGGTAAAGAAGAACCCAAAGATCACTGTGGCTGAGCTCCAGAGATGCAGTCAGGAGATGGGAGAAAGTTGTAGAAAGTCAACCATCACTGCAGCCCTCCACCAGTCGGGGCTTTATGGCAGAGTGGCCCGACGGAAGCCTCTCCTCAGTGCAAGACACATGAAAGCCCGCATGGAGTTTGCTAAAAAACTCCTGAAGGACTCCAAGATGGTGAGAAATAAGATTCTCTGGTCTGATGAGACCAAGATAGAACTTTTTGGCCTTAATTCTAAGCGGTATGTGTGGAGAAAACCAGGCACTGCTCATCACCTGTCCAATACAGTCCCAACAGTAAAGCATGGTGGTGGCAGCATCATGCTGTGGGGGTGTTTTTCAGCTGCAGGGACAGGACGACTGGTTGCAATCGAGGGAAAGATGAATGCGGCCGAGTACAGGGATATCCTGGACGAAAACCTTCTCCAGAGTGCTCAGGACCTCAGACTGGGCCGAAGGTTTACCTTCCAACAAGACAATGACCCTAAGCACACAGCTAAAATAACGAAGGAGTGGCTTCACAACAACTCCGTGACTGTTCTTAAATGGCCCAGCCAGAGCCCTGACTTAAACCCAATTGAGCATCTCTGGAGAGACCTAAAAATGGCTGTCCACCAACGTTTACCATTCAACCTGACAGAACTGGAGAGGATCTGCAAGGAGGAATGGCAGAGGATCCCCAAATCCAGGTGTGAAAAACTTGTTGCATCTTTCCCAAAAAGACTCATGGCTGTATTAGATCAAAAGGGTGCTTCTACTAAATACTGAGCAAAGGGTCTGAATACTTAGGACCATGTGATATTTCAGTTTTTCATTTTTAATAAATCTGCAAAAATGTCAACAATTCTGTGTTTTTCTGTCAATATGGGGTGCTGTGTGTACATTGAGGGAAAAAAAATGAACAAATGATTTTAGCAAATGGCTGCAATATAACAGAGTGAAAAATTTAAGGGGGTCTGAATACTTTCCGTACCCACTGTATATATATAAATTATAACTAATAAAAATTTGAAAAAATAAACAATACTAAAATGAAAACTAAAAATAAAAGCTATTTCAAAATATTAATATTATATAAAAATAATATATTAAACTAAAAAAAAAAATCATCATTTAGGATGCAGCATAACATATGCATGCCTGCATTCATAAAATACAGAAATGTATGTAATGATCTTTTGCGTAACGTGAGCAAAGACAAAATTGTCTACAATGCATCTGGAAGCCCGTTTCCTCCTAAGAGTAAAAAATAAATAATTACCTTAATTTTTTTTCTATCACAGTTGCATTTTTACAGTATTTAAAGTTAAGGCCTGTTTGAGAGCTCAAGTTTGTTTCGAGCACACAGAAAAACGACAACACCTCCACTTTAGCATTACACAAGTGACACTAAATATGGCCTTTGGAAAATGTAGAGCACTTCGGGGAGTTTTTACAGCGTGAATACTGTCCGCCCCGGTGTCAATCCCAGGAATGGTTCTTCTCATAATTTGCTGTAGATTAATGACATCATTAACCCTGAGGTTTAGGTGTTCTCAATCTGAAAACAAAACAAGACTGCTGTTTTGTCTGCGTTTGCAAGCACACAACCTCAAACAATGATGTTTGGCGCGTCCTGTGAGATATTACGTCTTAACACCTTAATGAATCTGGGCTGAGACGAACACTGTGCACTCATGCATTTGATAAATATTTGGGTGATTGATTTCACTGGACGCATTACTCAGTGTGTAGAGCCGCTGTCAGGTGTGAGTGTGTTTTCAATTAGATTGCACCTACCCAGAACACGCAAGCGTCAACAGAGGAACTCAACCAAACGGCTTCATGTTATCCAAACGCTCCGCCGTCAGCTCAACCACCTGCTTGGCAAAACTTTCTGCTTTAAAAATGGAAAACGAGTGAGACAGAAATAAGTCTTCAGGCTATTTTCAGACCAATGAGGTCATTAATACCTGCATAAAACTATCTGTAAACAAATATTAGGGATGGTACTTGTAAAAACTATTTTTTTTTTTCTAATTTTTAAGTGACAATCAGTGTTGTTATACTTAACTAAAATTAAAACTATTAAAATAATTTTCATTACTTGAAATAAATATCAAATGGAATAAAATAAACAAACAATTAGAAATGTTGACTTGGCAACTAAATCAAATAAATCTGAAAAAGAATATGTAAACTAAGTGACTAAATAAATAAAAAGAAATGTTGCTTTGGTAAATAAACTGAAATAAACCTGAAATAGAATAAAATATATATACTTGGAAAAAACACGAAAATTAGAAATGTTGCCTTGGCAACTAAATCTGAAATAGAATCAAATATAATTTAATAAATAAATAAATAAATAAATAAGAAGTGTTGCTTTGGCAGCTAACTGAAAAAAAAAATCTTAAATAGAATCCAATATGTAAACTTAAAAAAATTAAATGTTGCCTTGACAACTAACTGGAATAAGTTTAAACTTAAGTACAAAAGTGACTAAAACTAAAACTGAAATAAATTAGCTAAACACACACACACACACACACACTTGTTTCGCTATCCTTGTGGGGACATTCATAGGCGTAATGGTTTTTATACTGTACAAACTGTATGTGCTATTGCCCTACACCAACCCTATACCTAAACCTACCCCTTACAGGAAACTTTCTGCATTTTTAGATTTTCAAAATACTTAATTCTGGGTGATTTATTTGCTTGTTTACCCGTGGGGACCTCAATTTAGGTCCCCACCGTGACACGAGTCCCCGTGAGTCTGTGTGTATTCAGGTTTAAGTCCCCACCAGGATATAAAAACAGGTACACACACACACAAACTTTAACATTTTTCCATTATTTAGGATGCAGCATAACATTGTACTCAATGCACAGTAGCATATGCTTGTATAAAATACAGAAATGCATCTCATCTTCTTATGAGCAACGTGAGCAAAGACAATATATCCATGTTTTTATACTTTCTCTTTTTCTTACAAACAAATGCACATAAAACAAAATAAATAAAAATAATTAAAAATAACTAAATAAAACAAAAATAACTAAATAAAATTATTAATTAATTAATAAATAATAAATAATAATAATAATAAATAATAATAAAGAGTTAACAATAAAACAAAAATAAATAAAAAACAATCAATAAAATAAATAAAAAACAAGAAATACATAAATGCACAAATAAACAAAACATAAAACAAACAAACAAATACACATAAAACAACTAAAAAATTATTTTAAAATAAAACAAAAATAATTACATAAAAATAATAATAAACAAACAAATACATAAATACACACATACATACATAAAAGAATAATGTTGTAAATAATATTGGACAGACAGAAATACATGTTAAACCCTTAAAAGTCTGCCTTCACAAGATCATCATGCAGGCCTCTGAACAGCCACGAATAATCGACCCACCAAAACAAAGGCTTAGCGTGTAACGGCCGATCATTATTAATGCAAGCACTTCTCTGTTAAAAAAAGCTTCTTTTGTTGCATTGTCCATCAGTGTGTTTTTGTTTTGGTACCAATTAGTTTAGTTAATGCTTAACAACACCATCAAAGAGGTTCGAGGAGGCCTGCGGGATTTCAACACTTCGATGCAAACGCAGAGGAACAAAAGACCTCGATGACCTCTGAGCTGAAAGAAGTGACAGGATCGAGCGCATCAATCACGCCCGTACGCCGCTGCATTAGCGCTTTATGGGAATTACGTCGCAGGATTTGATTGAAACCCAATCGCTCGCTTGCGCAACGTGGGAGAGTCGCAGCGAAGGCAGCGGAGCCATGAGCTTTTCCATGTTTCAGAAGTGTAAGTCATGCACAGTCGAGAACAATGTGACAATGATTAGACGCAGTGACGGACCACCCAGAGCCCATCATCTCCAGCTGCGTGACTGGTCCTGAAGCACATCTGCATGAGAAACATGGAGTCTGGAGCTCGTAACACTAAATAAGTCAAGTCAAGTCAAGTCAAACTTTATTTATAGAGCACAACTTTAACACAACCATCGTTGTGCTTTACAATAAAAGGTTAGATAAAAAGCAACAGAGATAAAAAAGAAAAAAAAATCAAAATATGTATCTATACACAAAAACATTTATCAAATGTATAGTACTCAGCATCATTCAAATGCAAGGGTGTAAAAATGAGTTTTTAAATTTGATTTAAAAACATTGAGCGATGGAGAGGCCCTGATAGTGAGGGGTAGACCGTTCCCGAGTTTAGGGACAGCAACAGCAAACGCTCGGTCACCTTTGGATTTACAGCGAGAACGAGGGACAGATAAAAGAAGCTGATTACAAGATCTTAATGACCTAAAGGTTGAATATGGCTGGATAAGATCACAGATATAATCAGGGGCTGACTTTTGCAGTGCCTTGTATACAAAAAGAAGAATCTTAAAATCAACTCTGAATTTGATAGGGAGCCAGTGCAGTGAAGCAAGAACAGGAGTAATATGCTCTCTCTTTTTTATTCCTGTCAGCAATCTGGCAGCCGCATTCTGAACCATCTGAAGCCGGGACAGAGTGCAGTGAGGAAGGCCGACATACAGAGAGTTACAATAGTCCAGCCTGGAAGAGATTAATGCATGGATGACAATTTCCAGATCTTTTCGAGAGAGAAAATGTTTTACTTTCGCAACAGATCTGAGGTGGAAGAAGCTACTCTTTACAATCATGTTTACATGCTTATCGAATTGTAGTAATGGATCAAAATAGACCCCTAGATTTTTTACATGGTGTTGTAAGTTGCTACTAAGGGATCCTAACCTACTTGTAACAGTAGTATTGAGTGCAGCGGGGCCTAGCAGAAGTACCTCAGTCTTTTCAGCGATTAGTTGCAGAAAATTATTAGCCATCCAGGTTCTCACTTTGTCAAAACATGAGAAAAGATGTTGAAAAGAAGAGTCATTTTCAAGTTTGATTGAAAGGTAAAGTTGTAAGTCATCAGCATAACAGTGATAGTTAATATTATATTTCTGGAGAATGAAGCCTAGAGGAAGCATGTAGAGGGAGAACAATAAAGGGCCAAGAATAGAACCCTGTGGAACACCATAAGGGAGGGCCACAGAAGGTGAGGTGAACCAATATTTACTGAAAAAGTCCTACCCTTTAAATAAGAGGTGGACCACTGTAAGGCTGTGCCTTGAACCCCTACTACATATTTGAGTCGATTCAAGAGGATGTCATGGTCAATAGTGTCGAAGGCTGCACTCAAATCTAACAGTATCAGAACGGCAGATGACCCCGAATCAATGGACAGCAACAGATCATTCATAACTTTAAGCAAGGCCGACTCTGTACTGTGAAGTGCTGTAAAACCAGATTGGAACTTATCCGGAATGTTAAAAGCATCCAGGTAAAACGTAAACTGTGAAAGCACTGCTTTCTCTAGAACCTTAGAAATAAACGGGAAATTAGGAATTGGCCGGTAATTACTAAGAACAGATGGATCAAGGTGAGGTCTTTTTAACAGGGGCTGTACAGAAGCATGTTTAAAAGACTCTGAGAAAACCCCACTAGTCAAGGAACTATTTATAATGGTTAAAAGGACAGGGCTAATAGTGTCCAACACCTCTCTAAACAAACGGCCAGGCAGTACATCGGATTGACAAATAAGGACTGAAACATGAGATTATTTCTTCATCCCAGTCTACATTTAGAGGTCTTTCTATAGAGTCAATATTAAACTGTGTTCCCAGCTCAGTTTACTTCTATAATCTGATGTGTTTCAGAGTAAAAAAAGCATGAGGAGTGGCTGTTATATACCTGAATAGAGGTGGTAGTGAAAATGAACTTATGACGTCAAGCAAAAAGGAAAGTCATTGATAAAACAACAAAACAATAAACAAAAGATAAAAATAAATCATATAAATAAATCATATAAATAAATAAATAAAACAAAAATAAACAAAACAAAAAAAGAAAACATAAATAAATAAAAAATTATAGAAAATAATAGAATATACAAATAAAACAAACACAAACAAATACAAAATAATAAAACATAAATACATAAAATAAATGAATAAATAAAACAAATTCATAGAGCAAACAAATTAAAGATAAAATAAATAAATACATAGAACAAAAATAAACAACACAAAAACAATAAAACTTAAATAAATAAAATAAACAAACAAAACAAAATATAATAAATAAATAAACCACACAAACAACAATTAATAATACTTTAAACATAATAATTAAAACAATAAATTAAAAATAAAACAGAATAAATAAACAAATAAAACAAAATTATAAATAGAAAATAATAAAACATAAATAAAATAAATGAAAACAAATGAATAAAAATAATAAATCAAAAATAAATCAAATATAAATTTGTAAAGCAAACATAAAACAAACCAACAAAAATAATAAAACAATAAATCATACAAATAAATTAATAAATAAATAAAATAAACTAAATAAGCAACACAAAACAATAAAATATAAATAAATAAAACAAATAACCAAACAAATAAAACTAAAAAAATTATGAATTGATTAAAAATAAATAAGTAAAACAAACAAATAAGAATAAATAAAACATTAAAAACAAAACATAATACATAAAACATAAAACAAGAAATGGGTAAATAAAATAAATTAGAATAAATAAATAAAACAAAAATATAAATAAACAATTATAAAATATTAGGGATGCAACGAAATGAAAATTCTGGGCCGAAACCAAAAATTCTGGATGCACTTGTCCGAAACTGAAACCGAAAATGCGTTGTAATAATTATTTGTTATTTTATTAAATATAAAATAGAGTGAAACCTGCACGCTGAACACTGCGAAATGCTATTTTTGGCCGATAATTTTTCGGCGGCCGAAAATTCGGTGCATCCCTATAAAATATATAAATAAAACAAATAAAACAAACTAAAAAACAAATAGTAGGATAGGGTGGATGGACAGACAGACACGTTAAAACCCTAACTGTAAGCATAAGCAATAGTAATAGTGATGCCTTAGCAACTAAACAGAAAACTCATTACCGAATGTCTCCATCTGTCTGTGGAGCTGCACTATATTTAGTCAGATTTATAAATGTTGTTTTAAGGAAATTAAGATGCTTGACTAAATAACTGATGAAGATATTGATTTTTTTTTTTTTTTTTTTTTTTTTTCATTGAAATGAGAACATAAACACTGAGGTCGTCATGAGTCCTTCATGAATCATCGATTATTCCTCTAAACCACAATTCTTTATCAATTCAACATTCTGTTGATTTTCTCCAGAATGGCTGATTAAGTAAAACCAGCTGTCGTCTGAATTACAAGTCAAGCTTGTACTTGTTTTTTCCTGTCGATGAGTCTTTCAGGACGACACAGAGGTTTCTGGTGTTTGTCGGATTCCTGGACGATGATCGGTCCTGCGGCTGGACTGAACCTCCGTCTGAAACGAGAGAAACGATCAGAGGCTTTCTTTCCATCATCAGTTTAGGTACAGATTGTATTGTTTCAGAGACGAAGCGAGTTTCTGTCACCATGACAGACGGTTCATGTTATGGCTACCAAAGATGGGGGGCGTTATAGGCCAAAAACAACTTTTTTTTTTTTCAATAATTGACTTGAAAGGATTTTATACAAATCAAATTATAATTACTTGTATATTATACTAATTAATTTATTATTTTTATTGAATTTGTTTCACATACAGTGTATGTATATATATATATATATATATATATATATATATATGACATTTTAGCATTTGTGTTATATTTTTATTATTATATTATATATTTATTAATGTATTAATTAGGGATGCAACGATATTATCAACATCGTGAAATCGCAATAGCAAAACTGTCTCGATATTTTCATGGTCACATGATGATATGAAACGATCTCCGGTCTTCTGGGCAAAAAGTGTAGTTTTTAAAATATATTTAAACTTCTTATTCTAACATAATATATACACTGAAAAAACCTATACTAATTTTTTTTTTAAGGTAAGTTGTTGCAAACTATTTATTTTAGCTAGAATGTCGTGGAAAAGTTCATTTATTTCAGTAATTCAACTCAAATTGTGAAACTCATGTATTAAATAAATTCAGTGCACACAGACTGAAGTAGTTTAAGTCTTTGGTTCTTTTAATCGTGAGGATTTTGGCTCACATTTAACAAAACCCACCAATTCACTATCTCAAAAAATTAGAATATGGTGACATGCCAATCAGCTAATCAACTCAAAACACCTGCAAAGGTTTCCTGAGCCTTCAAAATGGTCTCTCAGTTTGGTTCACTAGGCTACACAATCATGGGGAAGACTGCTGATCTGACAGTTGTCCAGAAGACAATCATTGAGACCCTTCACACGGAGGGTAAGCCACAAACATTAATTGCCAAAGAAGCTGGCTGTTCACAGAGTGCTGTATCCAAGCATGTTTGCTGGCCAGTCAAGCACACCAACACCATGGTCATTTAACCAACTTTTGGTGCTTTTGGCAGTGTGGGCAGGTGCCAAATCCTGCTGGAAAATGAAATCAGCATCTAAAATAAAATAACAATAAATAAATTTGAACTGCTTTCTCATAAAATGCTTTTTGAAATATTGCCTCATTATTTTGAATTATGAATCAATGAATCATTGTTTAGAATCGCTTCATTGAAGCGGATCATTTGAATTGATTTGAACTGAATTGAAGTGATTATGAAGTGATTATAATGAACAAATTCTGCTGGCAATTTTGCTATTGAAATTTAAATGAGAAATGCTATTAAAACATCATTTAACATTGTCATAATACAAAAAACTAGTCTAATGATGTAGTCTTTACGAAATTTAATGGGCAATTAAAAAGTGCATTAAAATCAACACAATATTCATAAAGTTGCTTAAGTTTTAAATAATCTACATTAAAGTTTTTTCAGACATTTTGAAAAGCAAACTAATAATGTAACATTCATATTGCATGATTTACATAAAGACTTATAATTTGTAGAAAAGCAAATTATATATGTAATATTCTATAAATTGTATTAATATATCTCTATTATAATAATATAATATTCTACATTGTGATTGAATTCTCAATGAACAACTAGTCTAATGATGTAGTCTTTACGAAATTTAATGGGCAATTAAAAAGTGCATTAAAATCAACACAATATTCATAAAGTTGCTTAAGTTTTAAATAATCTACATTAAAGTTTTTTCAGACATTTTGAAAAGCAAACTAATAATGTAACATTCATATTGCATGATTTACATAAAGACTTATAATTTGTAGAAAAGCAAATTATATATGTAATATTCTATAAATTGTATTAATATATCTCTATTATAATAATATAATATTCTACATTGTGATTGAATTCTCAATGAACGGGCAGTATTTGAGAAGGAGGCGCAGTGTTTCTCAGGGCAGAGAAGGTGGAGGTGTAAACACTGGCTTGGATAATTGCAGGCTAACATCTCATCTTTTCATAAACTCAGCACAAAAATGTTGATGTATTTAACATGGCTGCCCCAAAATTACAATTCCTGAAGCTGAGAAAATGTCATTGCTTTTGGAGCACCACAGAGGCTTTGGCCAAGGGCCTCCACTGACCTTGGACCGGTCGGGACCACACACACGTCACCTTCAGCGGGACGGGCTGGCGCGGCTCCTCCGGCCTCAGACCGGTGAGAGGTGAAAGCGCACTGGTCACTTCCACGTGGCTTTTCCAATGCTGCCATGACTAATTTAAGCAAACAGACACAAACAATGTACAATGTCAGCATGACTGGAGCGACTCGTGCGTCTGTTCAAAAACTTGAAATAGGAATAGACAATTTGCTTTACTGTTAAATTTTACGTTAAACTGACCATTTTTGACACAGGTTTAACACACACACACACACACACACACACACACATACACATACACACATATATTAGATAATAATAATAATAATAATGAATATGTGAGTGTGTGAATAAATCAAGAGTTAAAGTGTTAGTTCACCCAAAAATGAAAATTCTGTCATTAATTACTCACCTTCATGTCGTTCCAAACCCGTAAGACCTTCGTTCATCTTCAGAACACAAATTAAGATATTTTTGATGCATCCCGTGAGCTCTCTGACCCTCCATAGACAGCAAGTGTCCTTACACGATCAAGGTCCAGAAACGTAGCAAGGACATTGGTAAAATAATCCATGTGACATCAGGGGTTCAACCATAATTTTACAAAGCTACGAGAATACTTTTTGTGCGCAAAAGAAAAAAAAAAATGACTTCATTCAACAATTTGTCTCCTCTGTGTCACCCTGGCGCCATTTTGGAGAGTATCCACTGAACGTAAACAGAGTATGCTCTTCTGTGTCAGCTGCGCTACACGGATACGTTTTCTATGTTGTTTGGGCTTTGATCTGAACGAAAACAAATGTATCCGTGTGACGCAGCTGACACAGAACAAAAATGCGCAATGTTGTCCAGAAGAAGGCCAATAGCAACCAAAGCAAGAGAACTTGGTCATTCCAGATCTGTGATTTCTTGAATATTGCATCTTTACAATGTCACTAACTAATTAAAGACCTCCAAAAAGGCGACAAAAGACAAATGCACGAGAGGACAGGATAATGCAGAGACTCTCAATGGCCAATCGGTTCAACACTGCAGCTGGAATTGCTCGCCAGTTCAGTGCTGAACAGGATAAGGATCTGTCTCGACGTTTAAGATAATTTGGACTGAAAGTGCACTCTGTGTGACAGAGTGAAAAATATATGTATAATTGAAAAATATATGTATAATTATATTTCAATAAGTAGATTGATAAGTTCCTAAATCTGTAAAATATGGAAAGTGTTCTTTAGTCAGGATATGCTGAATGTGTTTAAAAATGTTTATAAAAGGCAGATAAGTTACCTAAATTTTAGTTAATCGGTGATCAATTAGTTTGGCACAATAAGGTGTGCAATCTATTAGTCTGGCCTTGTCTTGTTAAACACTAGGGGGAGAGCTCGCGGTATTTCTCCATTACACATAAAGTTTGCAGTGGAGAAACATCGTTGAGTGAATGTGCTTAATCATCTTCCCTTTTTCAGGTATTCATTTTATTTCTTTGTTAATATAGTATGAGTTGTTAGTAAATGATGTTTTAAGAGTGTGCAGATGTCATTATGATATCGATTGTGTTCTGATTAACATGTTTAAAAGTGCAATTAGTTCAGAGACGTGTCAGTTCTGAGCTCCATTTTGAGCATTAATGGCGAGAGGCCACATGTTCAGTGATTAGCATTACATATTTAGTATACACGCTGGTAATCAATGTTTAACTTTGTTTATTTGATGCTATTTGTTGATTTGCTGAGGAAATGTGACTATATTGAGAAATGTTACTGTGAAAATCGAATTAACAAAGCGAGTTTGAGACATTTATGCACTTCCAGATGAAAGAATTTCTAAAAGAGAGCATTTACATGTGGTATAGAATTGTGTGTGCTAGTTTATATCTATGTATCTGGTTAAAAAGACTAAGAAGTTATTTCCATATATTTATAAAATGACTCCCTGTCTAATTACTAATTGGGATGATTGATTGTAAACAGCCATGTCACATTTATTGAATGTCTATACAGTGAAGAAAAGGCCAATGTTGCTGTTTTGAAAAGTTGTTTATTGTTAACGGTTTAAAAGAGATTACACATAAAGTTTGCAGTGGAGAAACATCGTTGAGTGAATGTGCTTAATCATCTTCCCTTTTTCAGGGGTATAACATCTGCAGTGACAAACCTCTTATCAGCAGAAAGAATCAAAAGGCTAAGCTCACCTTTGCTGAGGAGCATGTAGTGTGAAGAGAGGAGAACTGGAAAATCCTTGGCAACAAAGTTACGGCTAAGAAACCCACTACAGTCACCGAACTATGGAAGAGACTGGAGGAAGAGTGGACCTGGATCACACCAGCGCAATGTGAGAAACTAGTGATGTCCTCCGGCCGCAGATGTGCTGAAGTCATTCAAAGCAAGGGCCTCTACACTTCCGACTAATTTCTGACAGCTGTAACCCTCCAAAATTTTAGTTGTTATCTTTCTTTGTACTACAATCATTCCTGTTCTCTAATTTTGATCACTATGCTTTCCACAAAATAAAGGGGTTTTGTTGAAGTGTCTTGGTTTTGTAAGACGCTGCTCTGCTAGCATGGTATAGCCACATCTAAAATTCCTAAAATTTTCAACGATGAAGATTATTATTTCTGAAAAAATCAAGTGTTCATATATTATTTTCTAATTTTGATCTCCACTGTATTTAAAATATTCACATATTATTGTAAATAGAAGTAAAAATGATAATTTAACATTTCAAGGCTTTGAAAAAGCAACCAACTAATGCAACGTTACAAAAACTTATAAAAACATTTTATATTTGTACAGTGGTTGTTTCCATGCAAAATCTGCATGATTAAGGGACTTAACTGAGTTGAGGAATCTGCAGGTTGGTTATTGTCTAATTAGAAAAAGATTTACACACCTTTGTCTAAAGGGCTGGACCTCCACTACAATGTGAAACCTTGACTTTGAACTGAATCCCGTCTTAAAAGTGAGTGGATTCATTCAATTCGATTCAGTCAGTTGTCAAGACGACACATTTGAGACTGTTTTGACCAACTTGACTGTGTGTGGCATCATTTATTGGAGGGGCTGGATGAAGCCCATTGTGGATTCATGAGAAAGCGATGCTTCTGGTTGGCGGCCGGCGTGGTTCAAGTAAATCAAGGATGGTGAATGGAGGCTGAGATTACTCACGGCCACGGCGGCCTCCATCACCACGGGAAGAGCTGCAATAAATCCCGCACACAGCAGGCTTTGGGTTACAGATAGGACTAAAAATAGGTCTGAAAGTTGGTTTAAAAAGACTTTCAACTGGCTTTTTGTGGATCAAGTGGAATAAATAGATCTTTTTTCCTAAAATTGCCATTGCGATGGCCTGCAAAACAGATAAAACATTACTTTGTGCACCTTTGGGTTACAGATATGGTTAAAGTTGGGTTTAAATTACTGTAAATGAGTTTTCTCTTGCCTATTCAGTATAAAGTCCAAGATTGCTGTGTAATTTCATATAAAACATTGTTTTGTGCACCTTTGGGTTACAGATATGTTTAAAAATGTCTGAAAGCTTGTTTAAAAAGACTGAAAATGACTTTTTGTGAATCTGGTGAAATAAATACATTTGTATTTGTAAGATCACTATCGTATTGACCTGAAAAACAGATAAAACATTACTTTACGCATGTTTTGGGTTACAGCTAGGACTAAAAAATGATTTAAAAAGACTTTTTGTGGATCTAATGGGATAAATTCAGTATAACACACCTGTTCAGTATAAAGTCTAAGATCACCCTTGTCTTAAAACATTGTTTTAAGTACATTTGGCTTAAAGATATTTTTTAAAAAAGGTCTGAAAATTGGTTTAAAAAGACTAAATATTTTTTTTTTCTCTTACCCATTCAGTATAAAGTCCAAGACGTCATAGTCTCGCATAGCCAGACCTTCAGACAGACTGCTGAAGGTCTGGAATCCATGGCAGCTTTCATTGGCCAAGGCCCGCCCATGAGGCTGTTTGACCGACATGACAAATAACCAATCACAGTTCGTTTCGTTCAGCGTCACATTTCGGGGTGTGGAAATGTCGCCACAATAACTCTTGGACGTATTTTAAATATTCTATGCCGCGAACTTTAAATATTTCACATACTTTTGAAAATCCAGCGTTTAGTTGATCCTGATAAGCACTCATCGTCACAGTTGTAAACACGACGGCTTTCTTCTTTCGCCGAGAGGGTTTGGCGTCACGGCATCTTTGTTTCCAGGTGGAACATTAAAGAACACGTCTCCCGGAAATCCTGTATAATCTAACCGATCCAATGACAACTTCGAAACTCCTGAAGTGTTTCCACTTTTGTGTGCAAAATGCATCAGACGTATAGTCCATGGGCGTGACGTCTGAGGCTGAGACTAAAGACGTCATGGTATTGGCCTGCAAAGTGGATAAAACATTACTTTATGCACCTTTTGGTTACAGAGGTAGAGAAAGTTGACTTTTTGTGGATCTTGTGGAATAAATAGATACTTTTCTCTCACCTATTCCGTATGAAATCCCAGATTGCCATTGTATTTAAAGTTCAGCCATGAAACTCTGCTTGCATTCTAATTGGTTAATTTAATTCAATGTTCCCAGCCATCTATATAACCAAGATGTATTCAATGAATGCTATGTCCTCATCTTAGCCCACCACCTCTCCACCTTCCTCTCTCTAGCAGCAGCATAACGTTTCCTTTTAATTTTATGATGCAAGCATTAAATCTGGGCACATTCTATTTTGGCTACTTAAAAGGGGCCATGAACTGCCTTTTTTATTTTGTACTGTTCTCTGAGGTCCACTTCTAATGTTAAGATGTAAAGATTTTTACATCAAAACACATAATTGAGAAGTAATAAGCTATTTTCTGTCCTGTTTTTGACCCCCCTCATCAGAATAGGCGTGGTGGATTGTAGACTCGGAAGTAAAAGCCCAGATATGATTGGCTAACACTTGTGTATGTTTGACAGCGTACATTCCTCATAGATGGACGCTGCTGTGATTTAGGTCACAAACACATAAATAGCTCAATACTTATCAAATGATCAGTAAGAAAAGACAAAGCAATAGTGACCATGTAATGAAAAGAGTTACTCACACTTACGTTGTGACATTACTGTCGGATCCAATATAGTCGGCACAGCATCATCTTTTAGTTTCAATCTTTCTGTGAATCCCCCATCAAATTGTGCCTTGTTTGTAAATGAATCTGCGGTAAAATGAAGTAAACAATGGACCAAGTTCTTACTGACGCGGTCTGGAACTTAATTAAAAATAAAGTTCATTCACTCTTTCCTAACGTTGGGATCATAAAGAAGGAAATGCAGACTGTTTTTTCCACAACTTGGCACTGCACAGCGTCTTGTTGTCTTCGGAGCATCTTTATCATTTGATTTCTGCGTAGACCTGCGTTCGCCTCTCTCCTTATTTACACTACTTGCGTGAATCGATGGGCGGGGCTAAACAGGCAGCAATGTAGAAGCAGGTGTTGATCATCTTCTGAGGAGGTGGTGTTTAGCCCCAATATATTACGTCATAGAGTGGCACATTCCACAAGCTGTCGTTTTGGCAGATTGACTTTGATATAAGCTGTTTTTAGACTAACAAGAAAGTTTTGAGTTCTGAAACTTACAGGATGTTTTATGGTACAATGACTTTTTATATGTCAAAAGATCAAGGGAATTTTGATTTCTCAGTTCATGACCCGAGACTTGAAATGACTTTGAGCAACTTTGGGTTTAGATATAATTAAAAAAGAAAAAAAAAAGGGGCTTTGAAAAGGGTTTTAAAAGGGTTTTAAAAGACTGATCTAGTGGAGTAAATAGATTTGTTTCTCTCAGCTATTAAGTATAAAGTCCAAGATCACCATTATATTGGCGTGTAAAATACAAAAAACATTATTTGTGCATCTTTGGAATACAGATGACTAAAAAAGGACTGAAAGTTGGTTTAAAAAGACTAAAAATTACTTTTTATGGATTTAGTGGATTAAATAGATTATTTCTCTCACCTATTCAGTGCAAAGACCAAGATTGCCATCGTATTGGCCATGTCATGTTTGTCTATGAGACTAAATAGAGCCATGAGACCCCACAACACAGCTTGCCCCGGGAATGGAAGTGTGTTTAAGCAATTGACCCTGGCAGCTGGGGTTTCTGTTTACTGAAACATGAGGTTCTCCGGTAGCTCCTGTCGGAATAATTTCGTTCTGGTTCAAAAACTTGTCACCGTGAGAGCTAATGCTAATATGCTAATAGCAGTTGTGCTCCAGTTATTTTTGACCTTGCGAAAAAACATTCATGTTTACACTGACATTCGGAGATAACAAAAATATACACGTCCATTAACGTGTGTTGTCCTACTGTGGTTTCCCTTGAACGGTGGTCCAGAACGGCTATGGGAAATGTCATTAGGAAGCTGTTACTCGGCACTCTTTCAGGGAAAATTTATGAGGTGTTAAGTACAGCGCTTTACACGAGGGGCAGGAGGGCTCCACTTCACGACTCCCTGAATCTCTCAACAAAAGAGGGAAAACAAGGGATGTCTTCAGGAATATGTGGCTTTTTTTTTCCAACATCGCTGCCAGCACCAGTTTAGATCTTCCCGTCCTGTTAATGACACATTTAAATTAGCTGTGGTCGGGTTTTCTTCACATTCATCGAGATTCTTCTTTTCTCCTCGGCCGGCCTCACCTCGGCCTGGTCGGGCTCCGGAGAACCACATGCCAGGGTCACTCCTCTCCTCTCCCACCCAGCCAAACCAGACCCATAATTTTGCTTTTGTTTCAGACGCATGCAGCCCCAGTTATAAAGAAGGACGCAGTGTGGAAAGGTCAACAGAGAAGGATGCTGAAAAGAAAGGAATTTGGAGAAAAAGGTGAACGCTAGCATGTTGCTTTAAGGCATAATACTTCAGTCAGAAAATACATAGCACATGCACACGTTGGGTGTATTTTAATGATCTTATAACTATTAACACTAGTCAATATTTAGCTTTGCCCGGCGTTTTGGACAGACTTTTCCCTGCGCTTGTCACTCTGCATTCTGGGATTGCCAGTGAAAGATAAATGCGGTTCTGCTTTAGACTTTTGCCGAAACAAGGTATCACAGAAGCAGAGTTGATTTAACTGAAAATAGAGTGACAGAATGATAGAACGAAAGATAAATAAAGAAATAGATAGATAGACAGATAGTAGATAAAATGATAGACAGATACAACAACATATAGAACGATAGATAAAATGAACAGTATATAGATATACCAATAGACAAATAGATATACAGATAGATATAAGGATAGATATGACAGTATAATGATAGATAGATATATAGATAGATAACAAACGATAGCTATACCTATACATAGGTATAACTTTAAACAATAGAAATAATGACAGACAAATATAACAGATAGACCAATAGATATAACAACAGATAGATAGATAGATAGACAAAATGACAGAACAATAGATATATAGATGGATAGAATGATAAAAAGATAGAACCTATGATACTTTGAAATGCTTACTAATTAGGCGGGTCACTAGGTTTTGGACCAGAGCTCCAGAATACAGATCTACTGGAGGAGGGTTTCCCTGACAGGGGCCTCCTGCTCAAACCACGGACCGTAGCAGCCGCTGGAAAAGTCAACCACGAGGATCTCCTCTGAAGGGTGGCTGGAAGCGGCGGTGGGCGATTAGGGCATACAAAGGGTTCTTCATATTTTCCTGCATGAAATGGTTTATGAAGGATGAAAGTGGTCCCTCGTCCTTCTCAACGACTGATGATTGCCATTAAGTATTCATTCAAAACAAAATTCCCTAAACTTAAAGGCTTTACAAATTTAATACATCTGAGTACAAGGGAAAAGACTTTCCCAAGCCTTCAAACTCTTCCAGAATGAAGCGGGAAGAAAATGAATAAATTCAGCTAAACAATTCAAAACAATAACCTAAACAAAAAGTCTAAATGGCTGTGCCTTGGCATATTAGACAAACTCATGTCATTGTTGCTGCATTGCTAAAACTGCAGTCTGGCTATGACTTAATGCCCACTATGTAATATGTTATGTTCTGCTTTGTGCACACAGGAATTGTGGGTAATCTTTAGCAGCACTATTCAATCATGCCTCCACTCCCAGAGGAAAATGTAACCCATACATCAAAAATATTACAATAGTCTAAGTATTGTAAATAAATAAATAAATAAATAAATAAATAAATAAAATAAACAAATAAATAATACTAATAATAATACTAATACTAATAATAATAATAATAATAATAATATAATACATAATATTAAAATATAAAATAAATAATAAATAATAAAATAACAAAAATAAATCCAAATAAATGTTTTATAGATTTGTTACAGATTTGCAACATGTGAAATATATAATTTACAAATAGCAATTTATTTTGAAAAAAAAAAAAGTGTGCATATTATACTCACTCAACATTGATGAAGGTCTCCATTTCATCTCATTGCTGTAACAACTGAGTCATTAACAAGATCTCATTTATAATTTTACTTTCCATCAGGTAAGCGCACCGAACAAAACATTGTTTTTTTCCCCATCATCATTCCTGAATGGAGGTGTAAGGGTTGGAAGAGTGACACATGAGGGCCTCATTAATCTAGGAAGAGGCTTTACATGCCTCGCAGTCAAACAATATGCTGATTTTATCTCAGCTTTGACAGAAACGCCACTGACTGTAACCCATCCTCACTGTCTGCTTTTGTTCCCTTTAATTTGCTTTTACAAGTCTGAACATAATGCAAATGGTATGATGGTAGAAATGTGTCAACTGTGAGATTGGGCTATACACTGAAAAAACAAAAAAAAAATTTACTTAGAGACTGCTAGTAAATTTCACACTTAATTACAAAGAAATAGTAACATATTGAATTAAATGTGATATTTTGAAAGACTGAAATAATATATTGTAAAATTACCTTTAATAATCTTTATTTACAACTTTGAAGGCTTTTTTTTTTTTTTTTTTTACAGTGGGATACTATATACTGTGTACAATGATAAATTGCTAAGAGAAAATTTTGCATTTGTATTTTTGTATCAATTTTATATAAAATTTTATATATTTTTTTGCATCCATTATGTTCTAAATAAAAGGCAAAAATAAACAAATAAGTTTTCATCCATTAAGTTCCGAACAGACGGCAAAAATAATCATAAATAATAAGATTCATTTGTGAAGTAATCAATCCACTGGTTTATTAAAAAAACAGATAATACTAGATTTTTATAATTGTAATGATATAAAATGACTAGATTTTACAAACATTTTGAAACGTTTTTCGCTGCTTTGGACATGTTGCATATGACTTTTTGTCTCATTCGTTTTAGTGTTTTTTTATTATTATTTTTTTTTAATCAACCATTAACTTTCAAAGAGAAAGTGAAAATAATCAAATAAGATTAATTTACAAAGTATTCAATTCACTGGATGATTAAAAATGCACACAATACTACATGATTATTAAAAACCATAAGATTTTTTTTTTTTTTTTACCCTTTATCTTGCAATGTTGATCACTGTTGCTTTGGACATGTTAACTCATGTCAATATAAAGTGAAAATGTTGCATTTGCAATTATGTATTATTATTTTGTGTGAATAACAATATTTTTTTGTTTGCATCAATGAAATTCCAAAGAAAAGGCGAAAATGATTATTATTAATAATATGCATTTGTGAAGTAAAAACCAATGAAAAAATCCTTGTTTTTTATTATCCATGCTGCTACTTGCAACCACTGGAAGCTGATAATGCTTCTGCAAAGAATCCCAACACTCAGTGGCATGAGAGGAATTATCCAGCCCAAACCACTGATCGTAGATTTGTCTGTTTATGTTTTCCCAGTCTCTTGTACGGTTCCCGAAACTCTCTGGCTCTTTGCAGGCCTCACCACTCCAAAAAAACCCTGTAACTGTGACTTCTGAAAGCCTATGGCTATTTTTGTTTTGATGGACAATGTGATAGACAATGAGCTGTCCAGTTTTATGAAAGTTTTAAATCTTAAGTTCGTTGAGCGTATTTCCATCGGCTAGTCTCTGCATCTGTTACGAACGGGTTACTTTGTACGTCCAAAACACAGATACGTGATCCAGCACAGTGAGTGCATGGCTTTTGCGTTTGTGAAACCATATTTATTTACTCTGGGAAGGTTAATAGTGCATTATTTTATCTGTCACTGAGCCTATGGCACAGCGAACGTAACCCCAGGCCCGATTCTTCAGCTCTATGAAAGCATTTTGTCTACAAGCGTGTCCAAGTGAGTCTCATAGACTTGATTTATAGGATTTCTTTAAGCCACTTTTCTTGTACGCCTTGCTCGTGTAAACAGACGCTTGCGCTGCGGCCTGCATGAGGAAATTTGAAGTTTTACAGGTTAAAAGCAAATTAATTTTAATCTGACGGCTGACAAGAATAAATGTGATGCTGTTGGCAAACATATGTCAACAAAGTACTATTAAACCATACATAAGTGAATCCTACACTACAAAAAATAATTCCAATTCAGTATTTTTGTCTTTTTTTTTTTTAATTAAACATCTCAACATTCCTACATAAAGATACTTACATGAGAAGTAAAATGAAGTATGATCTAAAGTCTTGTTTTCTGGAAAAAAATTATCAAAATGAAGTGACTTGTGCTTAAGGACTTAAAGGGGTCATATGACGCGATTTCAAGTTTTCCTTTCTCTTTGGAGTGTTACAAGCTGTTTGTGCATAGATAAGATCCCTGAAGTTCTGATATTCTTTATAAAAGTTAAGACTCGTCCACGCCCCCCTAAAATGGCTCATTCAGACACGCCCCCAACATGTCTACATCACGGTGTGGGGAGATTTGCAAAACACCGCCCAAATGTATACGCAAAGAAAGAAGGCGGAACCATTATTCTCGCTGTAGTGTTGTTGCTGCCGCCGGCACCATGTCCTGGAGACGCTGTGTTTCGCTGTGAAAGCGAAACTACTTTGGGCTTCCAAAAGAGGACACAACTAGAAATCAGTGGTTAAGTTGTATTTACAACACTGTTCCAGAACAGTTCAACCCAAATATTTGAGTGTGTGCAGTGGATTTTAACGGAGGACTATTTCCTGAAGCTGGGAGAGTAGCCTGCCAGCTGCTCAATGACTGTTTCTATAAAGTGGGGCAATTCCAACTTTGCAAGGACAGTCTGGCGCTTCTGACTCACAGCCTGTAAGTATGTTTTCATATTTAAAGAATTTGCCACTGACTATTCAAACGTGAATTTTGAGCAGTGTAGAGTAGTGCTTGTTTGTCGTTTCTCCGATCACAAATGCAGACATGGTAATGTTTACGCAGCGTGGAAAATGTGTTTTTTGACCCTTAAACCGCATAAACACATTGCATTACACCAAATATACAAAATAATGTTCTTTTTAGCAAGGACATATGACCCCTTTAAGAATGTCTGTCTCTCTCTATGTATATACAGTATATATAAAAATTCTATTTTTTAAGTGTAAACTCTTAATTTTGATAGATTGTTTTAGAAAACAAGGTGTAAAATCTTGTTATTTTGCATCTTAAGTAAATGTATGTTGATTTAGAAATGTTTAGGTATTTGTATGGAAAACCAGTCAAAAATACTAAAATAAGTGACTTTATGCTTTGAAAAAGTATAAATATCTGCCAATGGGGTCAGAAAAATAATCTTATTTTCTCTTTGAATTCAGTTAATTTTTCTCACACCATTAGCAAATGTTTTTTTTTTTTTTTTTTTTTTAATATCAAGTCACCTAATATTGATACACTTTTCAGAAAACAAAACATAATACTTATGTCATTTTGCATCTTAAGCAAATGTATGATGATATAAGAACATTAAGATAATAATATGGGAAAACAAGTCAAAATACTTAAATTATGATTAAATCAAGAACAAATATCTGCCAAACAGGTCAGAAGAACAATCTTGTTTTCCCACTAAATTAATATATTTATTTGATTTAATTAATTAATTTATTTATTTTTCTGGTGCCATAAGCAGATCTATTTTTCTTGTTAAAGTATAAACTCAATTTTGAAACATTTTTCTGAAAACAAGACATAGTACCTTGTGTCATTTTGCATCTCAAGTAAATCCATGATGATATAAGAACATGTAGATATTTGTACGGCAAAACACGTCAAAAATATTGAGCAAAGACATCTTTTTTTTTGCATTGTAACTTAATATTTTGCTTTTATTCTACTTTCAAAGTACGTTGAGTTTAGTAGTGGTGGAGATTTGCATTGCAGTTTCCCACACAACTCTTCTTTGACATCATGCAAATGCTATTACAGACTTTACTAGATAATCAAACGCAGCAAATGTTTTTTTTAGAAAGCCACCATAGGAATGTTTCATCATGAGGTAGGCCTTGCAATCGTACTTGTGGCTTCTGACGATCTGAAAACCCAGGAGCTAGAGAATTTACCTCAGACAAACAACCAGGCACAACTACAGACAAAACAAATTAGTGTCTTGGAATGAGACGCAAAACCCAAACAAACACCAGAGATTGTTTGGCCAACCGTGCTCACCAGTTTTAACTCTGTGTGCATGTTTATTTTTCTGTTTTCTGGTTCTCATTTGCTTCAGTTTGCCGTCCGTGAGGTCTCCATTCTGAACATGACGATGCACGCAAGACTGAAACCAGAATGGGTAATCCCACAAAAAAAGAGTGCTTCCCATTTTTTCCGCACATCGTAGGTTGCCCTTAAGTTCACCATGGATGAAAACAATTAAAAGTCTCTCAATGCAGCAATGTGTTTTCCATGACTGCAATAGTTAATGATTAGTTGGTAAACACTGTAAAGACGGCCTCGAGCGGCAATTCATTTCATTTAAGAATCTGAATAGACAAAGAGGAACATTTTAAAATGGCAGTAAACTCATTGCGTCTTGTGCTAATAGCTGTGTTTTGGAAAATGGTAGCTGGTTTTAGCTGGTCATTTGCAGGTCAACCAGGATCCAAAAACCAGCCTGACTACCATTGTCACGGTGCACACACGAGGGATGAACGAGGAGACGAAGGTAAACTCAAAATACAGTCTTTCATAAATCCAAAACAGACAGGGCAAGACAAGGCAGGGCTGAAACGGACAGGAACACCGGGAGTAACAAGTAGACCAGACAAAAACTACCAGAACAGGCAGGAACTAAATACACATGATAATTAACACACACCTGAAATAAATGATAAACAATCAAACTTGACGAGGACAGGAACAGGAAGGACCAAATAAGGGCATGGAGGGGGAAACACACAAGACAATACGGACAGGCCTGTGACAACCATATAATGGTATGACTAGCTGGTTGCTGGTTGATTTTTGGACTGAGATAGCCTATTTGCACTCAAAATATAATTTTCTCAATGAATTTAAATTATTTTCCACTAAATTAAAGACTAGAACAAAGTTAATTGTAGTTGAAACCTGACTGAACTGAATAAACCCCAATACATTTAGACAAAGTACCACTGATAAATCTCATTCTGTAAACTACTAGCTAGCAATAGTGTAATAATAACATGCTAAATACCACTTTTTTTACTAAATGTAATGTATGGGATGAAATGTGTCACTTAGCATTAGCATCGCCAGCATAATTAAACATCAAATGCTAACAAGCCTTATCCTTAATCCAAAAACACATAAATAACATTTACTCTCCCAAACCAATCCCATGCAAAGCATGCTGGAAACCATGTCCAGATGTCAACAAAATGTAATCCTAACACAAAAGCACAAAAGTTCTACTCGATTTCTCAGAATTAAGTGGATAATAAACTGAACAAGCAGCTACACTGTTAAAAATAAGAAATGCATTGAAATACAGAAACAGAACCTCAACAGAAACCTCAAACTACATGCCAACATATAATCTGATGCACTCTGCAAATGCCTTTAAGAAATATAGAGCTGTTAATGTTGGTGCAGTGAAAGCAACGAATCCACAATAGTCAAAAATCCACAATCTGGTCCATCAAAACTGTCATCCAAATGTGCAAATGTGTGGCCCCAAAACTGGTTCACTGCAAGTCCGAAAGCCTGTTTTGTTGACATTTTTGGGAAGGGTCTCTATTTCACACAATTCATACGTGACACGTCGTTAAAGATATTTGCGTCCTCACCAATGTTCCCTCCAAATCAAACGCCACTCGCCCCGTTTGTGGTTCCTTTGTCATTTCCTGTCATTTCCAGAACAGAAAAATATTTTCTTGATTAATTAATTTTGACCAGCAGAAGTTCTGCACAACATATAAATATCAAAAAACGTCTACTTTATTGAAACCACGAGGGATGCTGGTATTGTCCAAAACACACAACCTTTCTGGAGAGGTCACTCGCCCTATTTTCTGCTCTGGTGGGCAGGGGAAGCAGTAGTGACCATTGGAATGTTCTGGTTTCACTTGTATGTTTGAGCTTAAGCCTTCCTGATACCCTCTTCCCAAGCACAGCACCACTACCGACCAACTGGCCCTTGCCATCTCAGCCCACAGCCCCCAGAACTGGTGGCTCGAAGCCCTTGCTCTGGCTCCAAATCCACTCCCTTTCTCTTTGGGACGGTGGGTGCAACTTCCTGAAAACAACAGTAGGGTGTAATCTGTGGAATTACCGGAGCATCTGATAAAGGCTTGTGTTTATGGCCAGATTTGCTGTGGAAAAATATTTTCTTCCTCCAAAGGATTGGGAATGGATTACTGGAGGTGCTTGGCATCCAATTAAAACTCTTTAACATCCATGGAACTTTTCCATCACACAAAAGATTCCTTATAGTGGAAAAAGATTCTTTAGACTTTTAAAATGTTTTTAAAAAGTGAATTTTAAAGAGCGAATAAAGAACCTTTTGTGCAATGGAAATGGATTTTATAGGTTCATCATGGAGCCAGGGGCGGACTGGGACAAAATTTCAGGCCGGGAAATCTCACACTCATCCAGTCCATCCCATACACCCACAACAAATTCTGAAACACGGACAACCCTATTAGACTATTTGTATGACCATCACATAAAAAGGATGGAAATGGAAAATAATGAAAGGTTCTCTCTTGATAGCCTAAAAGGTGCTAGCAGGTTAATTCTCAACTAGGTTAATAAAGAGTAGCGTATTACAGATGAAACTGACCTGCACTTGAAGCCTTGAACAGGTTAGTAATTTTGCTTCATTTAACTGCTTCTTCTGGCCGCTTCCTCTCCTTCCTCGAGTCCCGTGCATCGACTCTGTTCGAAACCGTTGGACTGAAGCACGGAACAGACATGAAGCGCAGCGCTGCCAGTCAAGACTAACCCATTTATGATTTGTTATAGATTTATTAGTGAATGACAAAATCGGAAATGATCCCTTTGGTACATTGGGAAAAAAAAACAAAAAAAAAAACACCCGGGCCGTGGGCTAAATCAGCCACCAGGACACCGGGAATCGTCCCTGTGCTCCCGATGGCCAGTCCGCGCCTGCACAGAGCCATAGAGTGCACCATGTTCCAAAATGCAGCTATCAACAGGCATTGCTTTTAAATATTGGTCAATATAAATACAAAAACCTCAAACTAAATGCCACTACCGATCAACAGGGCCCCTGCCATTTCAGCCCATAGCCCCCAAAGCCAGTGGCCCTACAAATCCACTCCCTTTCTCCTTGGGCTGGTGGGTGCAACTTCCTGAGACAACAGTGGCCCTGTCCCATATGGAACACTTCATGTGCACTTTTGGTCTTGCGGACTTACAATGGCCGCCACGTGCGCGTGTCCGTTAAGTCCACGAGACTGAGTAAGGTGTCCCATTTGTCATTTTAGCATTCAAAAGGGTGCTCGCGAGCGCCCCCTTTGCGGCCATTATGCACCCTCGATACGCACTTCTGCCGAGTCCGCACTGGGGAGAGCTCAGCAGCAGACTTCTACCCGACAGTCAAAGCGGCATTACGTCACGAAAGTGCGGACTCAGAGGAAGACTGCGAGAGTTTAGGATGCGATTTGGGACAGGGCCAGTAAAGTGTAATCTGTTCAATTGCCAGATCATCTGATAAAGGCTTGTGTTCTTGCCCAGATTTGCTGTGTAAAATATCTCTTATGCTCTTCTTGTTCCTCAAAGTATCGGGAACAGATTACTGGAGGTGCTTGGCATCCAACTAAAACTCTTTAACATCCATAGAACTTTTCCATCACACAAGAGGTTATTTATAGTGGAAAAATATTATTTAGATTTTTAAAATGTTCTTCACATTATTTAAAAAAAAAAATGCTTAGAAGAACTGAAGAACTGTTCAGTTAAAGGTTCTTTGGGGAAACAAAAATGATTCTTATAACATCACTATGAAAACTCTTTATTGGAACTTTTATTTTAAGAGTGTATAAAGAACTTTTTGTGCAAGGGAAATTGATTTTATGGATTTGAAGGATTTATCATGGAGCCATAGAGTGTACCATGTTCCAAATACATTGCTTTAAAATGCTGGTCAAAATAAATACAGAAACGTAAACATAAATGCTACCATTTCCAATCAACCTGGGCCCCTGCCATTTCAGCCCATGGCCCCCAAAATCATTAGCTCTTCAAATCCACTCCCTTTCTCTTTGGGCTTTCTGAGACAACAGTATGGTGTAATCTATGGAATTACCAGAGCATCAGACAAAGGCTTGTGTTCTTGGCCAGATTTGCTCTCTTACGCTCTCCTTGTTCCTCAAAGAACTGGGAATGGATTACTGGAGGTGCTTGGCATCCAATTAAAACTCTTCATTTTCCCACCATTTCCACACCAAAGATTAAGTTCCAGGAAGGCATCTCGTAAGATTACACAAACCCGAAGATTATCAGGTCAAAAGTGAAAGGTCAGTACCATGAGGGCAAAGATCCGCCCTAGCAGGTGTTGACCCGAAAGATACAAGACTGGGAATCTCTTCATCCCCATTTCGCAACCCATGGGGAAGTGTCTCTTTTTTCTAAGCCTAGCTTTGTTTCCTAAAGCCGCACTTTAGGGGGATTAATCCGTGAGCCAAATTTACTGCCGGTGGACTGTTGATTTCTACGCAACAATTAAAATTCCAGCTTTTGGCTGGCATTCGACTGACAGGAATGAATACGGCAGCCTGGCACTGGAGCTTCGCATGGGGGTATTATTTTAATGGAAAAGAGATGGTTATTCACTGCTTCCGCCTGGTCATCACAGCAACACAATGACGAGATAATGAAGTAGATCAAATGCTGGTAGGAGGCCATCCTCGCTAACAGCTCTAGGTCTAAAGCGTGACCCCTGAACAGCAGCACTAGATAATGTTAGCAAATCCCCTGTACTGCTGTTTGCACATGACTCTACAATAGTTTTGTGGTTTAGTGGGGTTTTCTAATGTCTTCAAATGATTTCTTTGCTAACAATGTGTAGAGATTTTGCTATCCTTTTTATCCGGCAGGAGATAAAGTGGTGTTTAAATCTCTGAAAACCCAAGATTCAAAATCTGATGTGGACTTGGAAGATTTAAAAAAAGTTAAGATCATAATGAATTTCATATTCACAATTTACTAGTGTAAGTAAATGTGTGAAATTAACCATGTGACTCTTTGTATAGCTGGTCAGATGTTCTTCTTGAAGCTCAAGATTTAGTTTGGATCACCTCAAATCATACTGGTGAACGTGATCATCAGGTTTTGTTTATATCATTAAAGCAAAAGACAAATTTATGTTCATTTTTCGGTTTTCAATTTTTCACTCAGGTTATACAAATATATTAAAATTAATATTTCAAAAATAATATTTATTAATATTATTTTTATTTTATTTTTATTTATTCACACACGCACACACAAAATTGGGTACAGTGTATTAAATAAAAATACTATTACAAAATATATTAATTAAAATAATTGGTAACACTTTATTTTAAGGTGTCCTTGTTACACGTTACATGTACTTACTATAATAACAATAAATTATGCATAATTACATGCAAGTAACCCTAAGCCAAACCCTAATCCTAACCTTGACCATATAGTAAGTACATGTAGTTAATTAATATTACTTAGTACTTACTGTAAATGTATAATTACACTGTAACAAGGACACTTTACAAATAAAGTGTAACCAAATAATTTAATAATTAAAATTACTTTAAAAAATCTTAGTATAATATTGATATACATAAACTACACTGCCAACCAGACTAAAATATAAATACAATTACTATTTAAATACGAATACAATAGTGAATTTGCTAATATAAATGCACTATCAATTAAAATAATACTTATATTACTTTTCATATTTTTAATATATAAATAAAACTAATGATAATAATTTTATAATTAAATCATAAATATTTTAACTCTAGAAAAAAAGTGCAAAACTCACAAACACAAATTTTAACTTTATATTTATATTATTTATATTTTTAAAAACAATGACACTTCAGCTAACTTCAATGCCTTCATTTGACATCCCTCTTGATTTATTTTTTGTGCACCTGCTTTTAAATATTGGTTTATACTAAATAGTTTAATATAAATTCTACTATTTTGTGATATAATCTGCTATTATAACATAACATTACCCTTGCAGTGATAAGTGTTTTGTCTAGTTATAGGTTAATCCAGTTTCTGTCTGGTTTGTCTGTCACATCCAGAAATAGCCAGCTGCCCATCGACCAACCCAGCAGGATGTATGTGGCCACCTAAAGTTCCAGCGTTTCCTGTTTACAACAGCATGTGTGACACTTTCTTGGTTTGCGTTTTTGAGTCTGCCTCCAGAATGCTTTAGGAGCACCTCTATTTTATGCACATACAGCTCAGTGTCGGTCAATGGGTCAGCAAACGTGGCACAATCTCAGCATCACAACACAGAGTTCCCAACGTCTGTTTGGTTTTTTTAAAGGAAGTATGCTGGACTGATGAAACCATTGAATGATGCTCTTGTGAAAAGCCCATCTGAAACGTGAAATATGAAACGTATATTCTCATGGCAAAGAAGAAAACCACAAAGACAGATCAAGCCGATGTGGTGAACATGAGGCTGTGAAGACAGGAGCGACAGCCCACATGAACGTTAGATTCTTGTCATAAGGCAAGCGCAGTGTTATTGTTTCCTGTTCATCGGATCGCTGTACTCTGTGGAAAGTCCATGTTTTTTCCTTGGTTTTTTGGAAACCAAGAGACATTCCATTTCTCACCATATGACCTTCAGGTAGAGAGAACAGAGAACATGTTAGCAAATATCATGTAAGTCAAAATATCATTTGTAAGTATGAAAGTATGTAAGTAATAATTGTAAGTATGTAAATAAGTATTTGTAAGTTAATATCAAATGTCATTTGTAAGTCGCTTTGGATAAAAGCGTCTGCTAAATGACTGAATGCAAATGTAAATATCAGGTAGAGCACTGAATTACATTTAGGCCAGAAACACTACAAAATTATGTCAACTTAGTCTAACTATGTCAACTCACGTTTGCATCCATTAAAGGAGACCTATTATGCCCCTTTTTACAAGATGTAATATAAGTCTCAGGTGTTCCCAGAATGTGTCTGTGAAGTTTCAGCTCAAAATACCCCACAGATCATTTATCATATCATTTTGAAAATGCCATTTTTGGTGGAAGCAAAAACAATCTTTAGTATTTTTAAATGCAAATGAGCTGCTGCTCCCCGTCCCATTTTCCAGAATAGGACTGTGCCTTTACAGCTCATACCTCAGATATTCTGCCAAAAAACATCTGTTTGGTTTAGGTTGTCATGTCTATCGCACTGAAATCATGCGTTTTAAACCATAGTAGTTTAAACTTCTGATATAGGGTTTTCTGAGCGCACTCATCCAAAGCACTAGACCCCGACCGATATGGGCATTTGGGAGCCGATGTCGCTACCGATATTAGGTAGTAAAAAAGTCCAATGTCGATATATTGGCCGATATTCTTTATGTGTATATTATAGTACAGAACAAGTCAAAAGTTTGGACACACTTCCCATTCGTATGTCCAAACCTTTGACTGGTCCTGGTATATAGAATACAGTATATACATAAACAGAATATATATACATAAACACATTTTTTGCATTGATCACTCAAATGTGGTGATCAAACACAGATAATGGCAAGACAAAGATATGTAATGGATGCAGGGTATTTAACAAACTTTATTTTTAACATTTCTATGTTTTTTTTCCACAAATTCTGTGTTGTGTATTTTCTGGTAATCAAATGAACATGCAGAACATGAGAATTCATATTTAAATAGTCTTTTTGCAGTTTAATATTCACAGACACTAATCTGTATCACAATTTGATTTAAGTGTACTGACCTGTTTTTTATTTATTCACCAAACATA
Source organism: Spinibarbus caldwelli (assembly GCA_039654775.1). NCBI lineage: Eukaryota > Metazoa > Chordata > Actinopteri > Cypriniformes > Cyprinidae > Spinibarbus > Spinibarbus caldwelli. Next base: position 3,568,932 of record CM077264.1, read on the forward strand.
TGGCATTCTGTGAAGTTTTGCATTATACAGTAAATTCCGTTTTTTTATGACTGGATTCCATGATTCCGTCTGCATTTTTTGCATTGCGGAAATCATAGGGCACTACTAATGTAGCAAACGAGTATGATAAGCTCATTGTGAGAGTAAAAGATGGAGATATCATTTATTTACTTTATAGCATTGCATCTCACCAACTGCATGACGATGTAGCGTTAAATCACCATTCAACAGACTCAAGCCACCACTGCACTGCCGTCTATTGGACTGCAGAAAGATACTAACTTTTTATTCTGCTACGTTACTCACTGTACTGACAAACTATGCTGACTTAGGAAATGTGATGTGACCGATGTGATAAGCATGAGTGACATGGCAGTTTTAAGGGACTGTATTTAAAGCCCCTGACAAGTGAGCCATCATCTGCGAACACTCGGTCAAGCCAGCTGCCTCCTGGATTTGAATGCTCGTCTGTATTTGTAATCACGCTACGAATGCATGGTGCAGCCAAAAAGCTGAGAAAGATGCTTTTTGGAAGCTTCATGTATCACGACACCTTAATTCCACAAACAGACATGCAACAAAATCCAGGCAGTGGCTGGTTTGATCGGGTGTTCACAGACAGCGGCTCACTTGCAGTGCTGGCCCAGCAGGGTTATGGGGCCCTAGGCAAGATAATGAAAATAGACCCTACTAGTATAAAAATTGTCATAGCAATTTGACAAGTAAAGAGAAAGCACATAAAATGGCAATTTCAATAATTAAAAATGTGTAATAAGTGTAACACAGCATCCAACATATGTAAAAATATAAAAAAAAAAAAAAAAAAAGTGCAAGTGAGCTTGAAAAATTAAAGTAAATAGATATACACAAAACAAATAAATAAAAATAAAATATAAATTAATTATACACAAAAACTAAATAAAATAAACAGAGCATAAAGAAAATAAACATCAGTGTTGAGTTCTGCACTCACTGATTATAACGTAACTTTGTGAGGTCATGATGAACTAAAGTGAGTGACAGCTTTTTAGTGATTATAAAGTAATGCTCTTTGCACCATAGCAATGAACGGCACAAAAATATTATGGTTAGGCCATATATATAAAATATTAAGGTTAGATCACCCTCACTGATTTCAGAAGCAACCTCAGTGATTTGATGCTGGAGCCAGGTCTGTAATTAGTTAAGGTAACACACTGAAATGGCTCAGTTTTCCCTCATGTGACAAGTCTGTCTGTGATCGGGCATCATTGCATTTATAAAACAAATACTAATACTACAGCAATAAATATTATGTATAGCAGTCAGAACATACTTTTTTTCAGCTCCATAAAGATACCGTTTGGATTCCATTTCTACCACAATTTCACTTTAATCTCTCTATCATTCTTTCATTTCAATTCCTAAATCTGAACCAACAAAATCTGCACACAAAATCTGAACTGTAACTAGAAAAGTTTTCAGATAAACTTTTTCTTTATTTGCCAGAAATCATATAGAACACTAAGTTTGCTGTGCCTGTTTGTAGATCTGCACAATTTGGCCATTTGTTTTATTTATTTATTTATTTTTTTATGTATCAATATGACTAATAATAATTCTGATAATAGTTATAACTAAATAAAACATTAAACAATTATTGATAATGATTATTTTAATATATTTTACAGAAAACTGCAGCATGACCCGTTACAGTTTTTTTCAACTGCTTACACACAAAATCTTTATTTGTCACACAGTTTCTGAAACCTGACACTCAAACAGCAGAACCACACACCAAATATGCAAAATCATACAATAATTCTCAGCCTTTGACTCTTTTGCAAAACACAACACACACTTATCTATGGCCACGTACACACTACAGATAAATTCTGTTGTCTGTTCACCTTTTACTCCTTAATCGCGTTCTGTACAAACATAGTTCACTAAAATACAGGAGTGACAACCGCATTCCACAACCGCATTAACTCCCAAAAAATACAGGTAGTGACAACCGCATTAACTCCCAAAAAATACAGGTAGTGACAACCGCATTAACTCCCAAAAAATACAGGTAGTGACAACCGCATTTACAGAAATTCTACGCAGTGTGTACAGAACCGAATTGAACAACTAGTTGTTAATGACGTATTTAAACGTGCATCAGAAATGTGTCTTCGTCTGTATGTGAGATGCAAGAAAATTACAGTGAAATTAGTCTTAACCTTTGCACATTTTGACACGGCCGGGGCTAGTTGTGCTCACGAGCCCTGCAGTAAAGTGTCACTGTTGTCAGATCTTCACAGAAAGAAAAACAGCAAACAAAGACAAGCACTAAAACACCCAAATGCTTTGTTTTATAACACCAAAAAAAAAACATATCTCATATCTACAACAGACCAGTTTACTAACTCCAAAAAGTGCCTAGATTTATGAGCTAAGACCAAACAACATGCCTAAAAGCGCTTTTAATTATGAGGACATGGCAACACTGCAAGACAGTGCTCTCTAAAGCAGCCTCCCGAGCAGAAATAAAACACAGCACGTCTATCAGCGGTAGTTCAGTTAAAATCGACAGAGAAAAAGAGTCTTTAGCCAAGAAATGGCAGATACCAAACGGTTAAATTCTTCTTCACTCCTGCAAGAAGCCAAAATGTTGCTATGGTTACAAATGCGGGAGTGACTGCTGTTCTGTACACACATGGAACGATAATTTACGGGACTCACTCCCGCATTTAAATGCGGTTGTCACTCCTGAAACTTGCAGTGTGTACATGGCCTATGTAACACAAAGATCTAACAGGAATTAATGTTATGGCAAAGTTGTTTACAAATATTTGCTTTTGAGTTGTGTTTGTGATATTTTGAATGCAGTGCTTCATTTTGCAAGACAGGCATTTTGCATTTTGTGTGTACAATTCTTGGATTTGTGTGTAAAGTTTTGAAAAAGAGGCAAAGTTTTGAAAATGTAAGCAGTTGAAAAAAAAAACACTAACATGCAGGAGGCCTATAACTAAAATTGTTTAGAAAGGTCTAAGGATTTATTATAAATAATTATAATTAAAAATCATTAACAGTAATTTCTTAATTTTTGTGAGGAAATGTTATGCATCCACTGAGAGAGAGAGAGAGAGAGAGAGAGGGAGAGAGAAGAAAAAAACTCCTCTACACTAGAGAAAAGCTTATTTTCCCTATTTTTACCCAAAATAAGTTGCAGTGAGTAGCTGTAGCTGTTTTATTCATACTGGTAGCCGGAGGGTGCCGTAAAACCATAAGTGAAAAAAAAAATCATAAAATTAAATGCTCACAAAAATCACGTTGGAGGAAATCCCTAATATGGACGAAAGCATATGCTATCGCTGCAGTAGCTGAATAAAACGCAGATAGGACGTTTTGACTGATGAAGAATGAAGACAATAAACATACGATTGTGACTAAATGGTGTATCTCTGTTCTTTAAGCCATCTCGGGTATTTTTATATGCATAATGTATATTTATAATGCAATAGCCTTTATCCCTGTATAGAATATTATAAAATGATTTTGCCTCATTCTGTGATATGAAACCACGTCAGATCACAAAAGGAAGTTATTTCAAACACTCGGGGCTGCGCAGATTGATCGCTGTTTGACATCAAAGTACTGGAGTAGCGATAGGAAAGCATGCAGAGCTGTCCATTAGTATATAGCTCTCGCGGAGTCGCGGTACTTCGTTGTCAAACACTGATCTGTCCGCACAGTGCCGCTTCAAGTCGAACACACCTTGAAATTTAATTGACAACCTCACCGCCACGGGGCCCTGCCCTTAAGGTGGGGCCCCAGGCGACTGCCTGTACTGCCTGTTGGATAGTGGCACTGCTCATTTGACCGCGGTGGGTTAATGTTATGTTGGACTTATATTGAAAAAGGAAGCTTATGAAGAAGGATCTTTAATACTCCTTCACTTACAGGCTTACAAACTTTGGGAAAAATGTGAAAAGTGTTTTTTTCTCCATTTTTTTTTTAAACATTCACAATTGGCATACAATGCAGCAAAGATTTCTAAAAAAATTCAAATAATTTTGACATTTTCTCTTTACTCAAGTTACAAAGTTCTGTTTGCTAAAGCTGGAATTGTCAGCATGACCCTGTGAGTTCAGTTCTTTCAGGTTTTATAATAAAAAAAATAAACAATGATTCACAGTGTACTGTTTCCAACATTACATAAAGCTTACATGTAGATTGTGCAGCTCGTCATGCGGACGATCTTGATGCCAAGTGGGTTATCTGTGGACAAACTAAAAATGCGCTTGAGTGAAAAGGAGGTACCAGTGAGCCACATGGAGACTGAACGGATTTGTTTTTGTCCTGTTCCTACAGGAATCCCACCACAGATATTCCAAACACTCATTACGGAAAGACAACAAATGTAGAAACACTCTGTCATCATGCAATGCAAATGAGATATTTTTATGCTGTACTATTTGGTAAACGCTTTTATTCAAAGCAAATATGTACTTATTTTATCATCATAGGAGCTCAACCCATGAGACAAATAAATAAAAATTTGTCTCATGGGTTGAGCTCCTATGATGATTTTGTGTAGACAGATGTTAATTTTGTGTAGACAGATTTTTGACTTACAGTTTAAAGGAATAATTCTGAAAACTGAGCATATGCTGAAAATGTACACACCCACAGGCCATCCAAGATGTGAATGAGTTTGTTTCTTCATCAGATTTGTAGAAAAGTAGCATTATATCACTTGCTCACTAATGGATCCTCTGCAGTGAATGGGTACCGTCAGTATGAGAGTCCAAACAGCTGATAAAAACATCACAATAATACACAAGTAATCCACATCACTCCAGTCCACCAATTAACAGTTTGTGAAGCCAAGAGATGCATTTTTGTAAGAAACAAATTCATCGTTAAGAACGGCTAAAATATGAGTCCGTTATCCATAATAACGCTTCCTCCAGAAAAAAGTTGTCTTATCTGAATCAGGAGAGAAATCTGCACTGATCAAGTGTTGTTTACAAGCAAAAACGGTCCAAAACAGCTCTAAACAAATATGTGGGTGGATTGTGATGTGAGAGACAACAGGAGATGGCCTTTTTCACTGGAGTAAGTGTTATTATGGATTATTGACTCATATTTTAGCCGGAAGTAATGGTTTGAAGTTAAAAACATCATAATGATGAATTTGCTCCTTACAAACACACAGCTTTTGGCTTCACAAGATGTTAACTGATGCACTGGAGTGGTGTGGATTACTTGTGGATTATTGTGATGTTTTTATCAGCTGTTTGGACTCTCATACTGACGGCACCCATCAAGTAACAAAAGTGTTTCGATTAGGAGCATTTTATTTTTATTTGTAACATGCATCAAATCGAGTCTGGTGTTGTGCCATTCTCAACCAATTGAGAAAGTTTCTTTCATGCTGTGTGTTATTAATGAAAATGATGTATAATAGCTAAGATCCAGAAGCAGGAACTAGGCGGTTTAAGGCTCTACTGACCTGATATTATGCTGTGGTTGATCATATCAATACCTCAAATATTATGCTGTGGTTGATCATATCATACCTCAAATTGAGCGATCCAACCAATCATATTTAGGAACGAAGAAGCCATGCTTATAATCAGTGGAATTTAGTTCTCCTCAAACCCAATACTGAAGTTTAGAAAGTCCAAAGGATGCTGTGAGCCACGGAAAGATAGAGCTTTAAGAGCCAAACGCATTTTGTAACGTGGTGAGTGTATGGAGAAGTGAAAATGGAGGGGAAAAGCCACAAATTATGGTTTCTCGTGTGAGGTAACACAGTAATCCACTAAGAAGGAAGCTTCTGTTCCTGTCAACAGAGGTGTCACAAGGTTTTTCCACCAGAGCATCTTCATAAGCTTCATGTACTGCCACAATGCTATGTGGCATTCATGTCTGCCCCTTTGTTCTTGGCAAGAAAACAATTCATAATATAATATAATATTTCCTCTTTATAATGCCAGCTAAGACCTTGTTGAAATTGAAAAGGAGCCCAGTCATAGATCCATTGTGTAATTGGCCTTGCATCCGAGCAATCCATATGCTTCTCAAGTCCCTACAGAGCCGTCAGGATGGTATTGTGCAGTGTAAAGTTTGCTTGTGTGGTCAGTATGCACTGTGGATTCCCAGACGACTTCGCCTCCTGCGGTCGGCCATCACCCAAAGGTGTTCGATGTTCTTGGCGGTCACGGTCGGGCTAAGAGCCTTGCGGTCAGTGCGGCTGCATTTAGATTTGCGGCTATCTGCGAGCTTTTCTTGGACCCTCGCCGCTGTGCACACTGGCATGATGGAGCTCTTTCTTATGAGAACGGATCCCACCGCTGCCAGAATATAACAGGATATATCCTGGCAAACCACTGCAAATAGATTTATGCGGTCGAGAGAGTCGATCTGGAACTCTCTGTCGATGTTATCAGCATCATATCAAGTACGCGAGGTTATTGGCATGACAGCGTCTGAAATATGACTTGCTGTGGGTTCGATTGTCTCTGCAAAACAAAACAGAGTTGACGACAGCCACCCAAGTTTCATTGTGAAAGCAATAACAGCTCACATATAAACGACCGCATATGCAAATCAATCAACTTTGAAATCAACTTGAAACGACACGAAACCCAGTTTGCAATGAGAAAATAAATAGGGTCATATAAACCACATTGTATGTATGCATGTATGTATATATATACACACACATATATAGCTTATTTATACTACGGGGCCATTGAATGCTTGAATCAGATTGGCTGATGAACTTTCTAAGGCAGGGGTGTCAAACTCAGTTCCTGGAGGGCTGCAGCCCTGCAGAGTGAACGTAGTTCCAGGCAGGTCTTGACCGCATTACATGACCATATCGCTTCGCCAAATTATTTGCGTTATTTCAAAGGTCCGTACAGCAATAGAACCAAAACCCACAACGACAGTGGCCAAACAAATCAATATAGAAAACAAAAGGATAAAAATGACAGAACAGTTTTTGCCACAAAAATACGTTCTATCATTAAATAGTACTTGATTATCATAATGTCATATTATAATGCTTAACTGATGTTAAGAGTGTACTTTCAGATATTTAAAAATCTGTACCATTTTACAAACATATACAGTATATATACAGTATATTACAGAGTATATATATATATATGCCTAGTATATCAGTCTGGTGAGTAAACTAAAAAAAAATTTACTAGCCAATGGCGATTCAATTGCTGTCAATTATTCCTTACATATTGCACTCATTACCATAACACATTTACAATGACACACACACATATACATATACATACACATATATATATATAAAGTACTATTTTCTTCTATTTACTACACGTGTTAGAAGCGCCCTAAAGATAAATATGAGGACTGAGCAAATATGAAGTCTGTGTGCATAACTATGTGCATGTGTGGGATTGTGGGAACTTCAATCATTGTAATGTCTCTTTGCTCCAGGGGTGTCAAGGATTTAGAGATTGAAGCTTCATCATCTAAACCAAATGAAGCTATGCTGATGTGACAGTCAGACGTGAGTCATTACGAGTCCCCTAGAGATTCTTCTACATGTGTGCTGTATGTCATATTACTGCGCTCTCTTTAACGAGCTGATGAGTGAACGTCACGCAACCTGTCAAAAACATGTCCAGGTCACATTTAGCTCCAAAATAAAAACAAAAAAACATCAAATATTTTGCATAAAGACAATTAAGTCTTTTTTTTTTTTTTTTTTTTGGCATCATGACATTTTTATATCATGACAATAAAGTAACCCCTTCTAATTATTAATGCTCATTATGAAAATTAATTCAATGATTTTTAAAATTAATCTGTTAATCAATTTAAAATAATATATTTTTGCATATTTGGTATATTTAATTTCCAGATAACAATGCAAAAAATATATAATTTAACTTAATTTGCAATAAACAACCAACCAAAAAAAAAAAAATAATAATAATGTTGTGATAATTTTGTCCTGAAATGTGACCTTGGACATTCTACAACATTATCATAGACAATTACCTTTTTTTTTTTTTTTGTACGTGAAAAATATATATCATTTTCAGTTTTCTCTACATAAATCTATCTATATAAAATATATATATGTAAGGGATAATAAATGGCTAGCTGTACATTAAAGGATTTTAATGCACGACGTGGAGGCAAAGAACCGCCTGACGCGAAGCCTCCTCGAAGTAATTAGTAATCGGATTACTTTTTAAATGCAGTAATGTAATCAAATTACAAATTTAAAGAAGTAATTAGTAATTTGTAGTGGAATACTTCCAAAAAAAAAACACTTACCCAACACTGGTAATGCACTACGTTTACTTGAGTATTGTACTTAAGTACACTCTTTGAGTATCTGTCCGTTACTTGAGTATTATTTTTTCTGGAAATTTATGACTTTAACTTCACTATATTTGAAAGACACATATCGTACTTTTTACTCCACTACATTTCTATCAAGGTCCTCGAAGTAGAAAGTCGTTACTGTAGCACCTTTAAAAGTCGGTGGGTGATTTTTTTTTCTCTAAAATGTGATTTTATTTATTTTTTTTTTTTGACAGCCTATCAGTAATCACTATTGTAGGGTTAGGTGAAGTGATTTCCCAGAATTTTCTGAACACTGACCAGTTGCAAATGTGATTTATTTACAACAAATTCAATTATAAGTTAATATTGTGGTATATATTATTAGACACAATATTGTATTGATTTTGCAAAATTGTGTAAAAGAAAATATTACCGAAAAAGCCATAGAAGAACTGTTGTGCGGCTCCTAACAAAACACAGTAGGTGTTTGACTTAAAGCAGCACTGCACAGACTGTTCTGCGTGTGACATCAAAGTACCGCCAAAGCGATGACGTCTTGCTGTTTTGCTTTTTTGTTAAAGTGTTGCTGTTGTAAAGTTATACAGCTACAGTTGAGTTGCTAGGTTTTAAAGCAGGTTTGATATTTTTTCTCATCAGTCTGTATTTACAGCAATTTTACTGTCCGTTCAGTTCAAATGTGGATGAATGGCTTCACATAGATGTGTGCATACTGCCAGGGCTGTGTGAGATCACTACCATGCTGCTTTTGTGGGGGTGTGTAGGGGTGTTAAGTAATTTTTCTTTTCAACTTATTTAATTTCTTTAAGTTTTAACATCCTAAAAGCTCTTTACTCCAAAGATACTACAAGCTAGTCAATTTATTCAGTAAACATTATGTATTGTAAGTTGCTTCAGAGGCATAAGGTATTGCAAGTATTACATACAACAATAAAACAATAAAAAAGTGTGTTGGCGTAAAAAAGGAAATTCACTTTTGGTACCAAAGTACTTTTAAATGCAAGTACTTCTGTTCTTTTACTTAAGTAAATATCTGTCTTTACAACTTTCACTTGTAATGAAGTAATATTTGACCAGCAGTATCTGTACTTTCATTAAAGTAATAGAGTTGTGTACTTTGTCCGCCTCTGGCCGCAAGCATAACTAATGAGATGCTAACACAGCGGGCACCTGTTCCTGTCCGATCAGCTGCTGATGTGGAGCATGTTGTCATAATTTAAGGGGACGACGTCCAGAGGGAAACCACTCGGGAAGGTGTCTTTCCTTAGCCACCATTACAGAATACCTCAAGTAGAGTGCGGCGGCCCGCATGGGGGAAAAGACGTTTGCCATGGTGTCCGGACGGTTTCCATGGACCGATGACTGCGAGGCAGCCTGCAGATAAACAGAAAGAGTGACTCACGGCTAGACGAACACATCGCCGCTCCTATACGGGTCTCTCCTCATGGGCACACGACTCACCCCTCCTTTCCCAACAGCAGCTGATTGTACCCACACCAAACCAAACCAAACCAAACCACGGCCGCTGCTCCATGCACATGCTAAAAAAAGGAAGTTCTAAGTTCTTTCTCATCTGCCCAGACAGACATTAGACATTAGTTGAGCAGAATAAATCGCCCGCCGCAGCCTCGGTTCCTCATTCGGGATAGCGGCAGGTTTTCATTCTGACCAGTTGTCTTTGGCCTGCCCTTGGATGTCTAGGAACCGACTATGGAAACGCAGCCTGGAAATGTGAAAAGTCATCTTATGCTGTAAAAATAAACGACAGTGATTATCAACCGGAAATCTCCACAAATGGAGATGATGCAACAGGCCGAGATGACGTTTCTGAGCCCTGCGTGCATAAAAATAACCTGAGGAAGGAAAAATCATGAACCAGAACTCTTGAAAATCTAAATTTTTTTCTCCTAGATCATCTTTTCTCAAACATAGGGCCTGAAGATGATTTAAAATAAGCTAAGACAACTAAAAAATAACATATTTCTCATTATTATTCATCCACTCAACAACCGGTTTTTGTCCTTGAATAAAAGTCATGCAAAATAATAAAATGGGCATTTTTATAATTTTTCTAGTTATGCCAAGCTCTGATATATTTTGAGTAGAAACTAGTAAAAAAAATATTTTAAACTACTTATCCTTAATTGTATCCAATTATTAATGAAATATTGGGAAAGTCTTGAGGCTTTTGAAAATGGTTGTGGACAACAGAGGGCCTCATTCATTTTGGCATTATGAAAATGATACATTTACACAAAATGTGCTAATTTCAATTTTAATAAATAAATTAAAAATAAACAAATAACCTTAATTATTTATTAATTAAATGGAATTTTAAATGTAACTTTTAATTTAATAGTATTAAATGATTAAATTTACGGTAATACAATGTTTTTTTCAGCATAAAATCGCAATACAACATATTATATATATATATATATATATATATATATATATATATAGTGCTGCTTGAAAGTTTGTGAACCCTTTAGAATTTTCTATATTTCTGCATAAATATGATCCAAAACATCATTAGATTTTCATATAAGTCCTGAAAGTAGACAAAGAGAACCGAATCAAACAAGTGCAAGAAATTTATTTTCTTTGTCATTTATTTATTGAGAAAAATTATCTACTTTCAAGACATGAAAATCTGATTATGTTTTGGGTCATATTTATGCAGAAATGTAGACAATTCTAAAGGGTTCACAAACTTTCAAGCAGCACTATATATATATATATATATATATATATATATATATATATATATATATAGCATTTAAAGTTATGAGAATGAGATTCTTTAGCATCCTAAAAAATAAACCTTTCCATTTCTGAGTTTTGTGAGCACAACATGCATAAATATAAGCATTAGAAAGAAAAATCACAAAGGAGAACTCTTTAAAATCTCAATTGTTTCTCGTAAGCAGTGATGAGACTTCCGCTAAGTCTTCTGAAAGTCCGCTAGTTCACTTGCTTTGGTCTGGACCAAATACAATGTTGATTTTTTTTTTTTTTTGGTTTGGTGCGGTTCGCTTTCACACTGCCCTTTTGCAAGTCAACCAGAAACTGTAAACAAAACCGCACGTGTGCTTGAGGTCATCCATTCATTGGTTCATCCATTCAACAGTACCAGAGTTTGTTTGGAAGCAGACCGAGACCACCTCTTCAGCTGGGTCTCGGTACCGTTGTTTGGTCCGCACCCGAGTGCGATTGCTGTATTCACACCTGCCCAAAAGATCCGCACCAATTAAACGAACTTGAGTTCGATTCAATCAAACCAAACAAGTCAGGTGTGAATACACCCTAACAGAAGAGGGAAAATAATCACACATATGACTCAAGAGTTTCAAAACAGATCTCAATCTGTGCCTAGCTCCCCAAAGTTGCTCAAAGTGAACTCAAGCATGTCTCCTTCAACTCCTAATTAAATGCATAACTGATCTAATTCTGAACTACGAAGGAGAAACCTCTGAGCATTTTCCCCACTGGTCTGAATAACGATACATGCGATATCAATCACCACACCACAATAACATTTCATATTTTTAAATGTGTTAAACGCATCAAACAATGTAAATCTAGCATTGTGGCTTTTTTTAGACGAATCCACAAAAGCGTCAAGAATTCAGTTTTCCTGGAGCCCCGTCTGGACTGTCGTCGCACGTGTCTGTCTGAGCCTCCGTTTTATGTTAATGAAGCCGTATTCTGTCGCAATAACTCACGCACGTCAGATCTGTCCTCTCCGCACCCTCTCTACCCATCATCCTGCTGAAGGCCCTTCACATACCTGCGATCTGCCCCGGCTTGACAGCCCTACATGAGGCGTGCGAAAGCGTGTTTTCCTCGCAGTTTCTGGCTGTTTATGTGGCGTGTCGCTCCTTTCTGCACCTCTGAGAGGAGCTGGAATTTACAGCGATGATTATCAGTCTCGTTTCCACTGGGACACTGTCTGCGTGTGTGTGTGTGTGTTTGGGAAAGCAGGAGCGAAGAGTGTGTAGAAGAAGAAGGAACGAGACGTTTAGATTGCAAATAAATTTACTTGCCTGGGCAAAACCGGTTGCCATGTTGTGAGTGGTTGCCAGGACGTTACTATGTGGTTTCTTATCGGTCCAAGTGAAAAGTGTCCCATCCCCTTCTTCAGTGAGCATCTGTGGGATTTGATATGGAGATTTCCAACCCAGGCTCATTAGAAATACGTGCCTCTACAAACATTTCGGCAACACCGTAATTACGTACCTTACTGCAGGTTTCGCGGCAGTTTCAAATGAAATGTCCAGAGAGTTGCGCTAAAACACACGTTTAATACGTGACCGTGACACGTTTTTATTACGTTGGCACGTATTGCATTGTTTTTATTATGCTGCTTGAGGTCCGTTTTGCGGCTTTTCAGAATTCAAATATCCAGTGAGTGTCGCTAAAGATTAATGCTGTATCATGTTGGAAATATCCCTTACACCAAACCCAAACCTACCCGATAGTGTTAACAAATGCAAAAGTAATATAAAAACGTTTTCGCTGATGCAGCCTTGCTATTTTAACTTACGCGGATTTCAGCTGTTTTGTTGAACCGTAGTTTCACGGGATTCGTAACTGAGCTCTTCATCACGTAAGTGCAACGCAGTATCGCGTGAGCTACCGAGTAAATTTACTGAATTGGAAAACTCATATATATGAAGCTGTATATGTGAGGACAACGTTCAAAACTATCAGTTTTCAAATCGTGCAGGATGTTAAAATTGTTTTGAAGTCATAACATAACATTCTGCAAGTGATTGTGTGAAAATTAGCCTTTATTAATCAAAACTGTACCTGTAAATCATACTTCGTATGAAAAGGAATAAAAGTTGTCGGAGTTTTACTGCCTCTAGGAAACTGCAGTGAATCGTACATATAGGCACGTTTTTTCAGTTTTGCTAAAATGTATAGAGGTACGTATTTCCAATGAGCCTAGGTTGGAGATTTCTTAGCGGTGCTGATGAGACCAGAGACACTAGATGTCAGTGTTGGGTTTGGTTCTCACCTCATTACCTCTACACCTTCTTCTGTTCAACACAAACTCAAATTGATTGTTAATGAAACCTTCAGAATCCACAGTGATTTAGTGGTGGTTGATGAGTCAAACATACTTAGTGTGATCATTCACGATACAATACGTATCCTGATACAGAGGCCACGATACGATACATATCATGATACAGGACTGCACTGAATTTCACCTCTGCAGAATTTAGTAAACAGCTGTTTATTAAACACTGCATACTATAGGGCCATTTCTAACTACTGGCAGAGCAGGCAATTGACCTCTGCATTATGAAGGGCCTCCATAACGGTACCACAGTATAACAATGTAATGGCATATGTTTCATGTTAACATTGGGCATTTCCCACCAGGTACAACATTCTGATTGTTTGCATCTTGTTTTAAGCCCATACTCATTCTAATAAATGTCTAATGCAATGTACTCATTCTAATATATGAATAAAATCATCTTTACATTGCTGGTAGGTTATAACGGCACAAATTAACACAGTCTACGTTTAAAAAAAAAAAATAAAAAAATAGAAGTGTTCTGAACTAATGCACTATCTTCACTGTATCTCACGCGCACACGTTCAGTCACTCACACAGATCGCGCTACGTGCACACACAAACATTCAGCAGCACAGAAACTTCTCAGCGCTGCCCAGCAATTTTATTATAAAATAGCTTAATAGCTGATGAGCTACATTATCTTTCTCAGCAAGGAGCTGGTAATATCATTGTTTCTAAAGCAATTAAAGCCACAGCTTCACTGTTAATACATGGCAAAAACAGGTAATTCATACATACACAGCCTCTCTCTCTCTCTCTCTCTCTCTCTCTCTCTCTCTCTCTCTCTCTGTCTCATAAATGAACACTTGATGAATTACGCTTTTCTGAGAATAGAATATCAAAGTGGAGATCGCTAAACTGCAACCTTACTGGTGTTTTCAGAAAGCCAGCACTTTTATGCAGAGTGGAGAGAGAGAGCATGTACTCATGGTTGCCAGGTTGACAAAAATAAGTAACACACTTAGCAGATATTTCCATATTGCGCAAGTGTGAAGCTCTGTTTCAGGGATTATATCTCTTTATATCATGCAACCCCAGTTGAGTTCCTCTGAGGCCAGATTAAACCTTGTAGCCTATATATTATACTCTATTCATTATTTTTTAGAAACCTCACACTTTTCTACTCCTTTTTAAAAGCTGTTCTTGTATTCAAAATAAGCGCAGTCCACTCCTGCACACATGCTGTGATATCGATACATAAAGAGATATCTGTACCGTCACGTACCTGTGACGATACATCGTTGTGACGCTGTATCGAACACAGCCCTACTGACAACTAGAGGTCAACCGATAGCTATGTTGGACCATACTGGCCGATACGATTAATCAACAGATAATTTTTACAATGGATACTGAACGAAAACTAAAAAAAAAAAAAAAACTACTGAATGAATGAATAGAATTATTAATTATCATACTGATCATTAAAGTTAGCTCATAGTTCATTAACTAATGTTAACAAACTTAATTTAAATCTTAAAACTAGAAACTTAATTTAAATCTTAAAACTAAATTTAAAAAATGTATTAGTATGGTGCAATGATGTTACGCAGCATCTCTCACAAATGTCTCCATGGTTGCAAGGCATGCTCCCTGTGCAAGCAGGTGGTCACATTGGTTATGTTGACGGAAGTTAGCCTATTTTCAGGCGGTGTGTAATATCATTGCGCCTGCTGCACCCATGGTACGGCAGCAAAGTTCCTTGATTATTACGCCGGAATGAGAGTATAGTTCCTAGCCATATCAGCCTAGAAAATCGCAACTTTTCATTTTCCGTCAGTCTTAGTACACGATGTAACTACAGTCAAGTTTTAAACAGGAAAAATATCGAAACTCTTTGGTCATTTTTGAGCGAGATGCTAACAGTCTAATCAGATTCAATGATCTATGCTAAGCTGCAGCTAAAAGTGCTACCGCCAGACCCGGAGATCGGCTGAATGGATTCGAAAATGATAAAACTGAACTGTTTAACTCTTGGGGAGTTGGAAAATGAGCCTATTTTCAAAAATAGTGGCGTGTTCCTTTAAGGGGCCGTTCACATGTTGTGCCTAAAAACGTGTGGAAAACGCTAGGCGTGTCGCTTTCTCCTTCTTTCCAAAGCGCTCTATAGCTTACGCTCCTGTGGCATCTGCCGTTGCTAAGCAACCATGACCTGCGCTCTCCTTGAAGACGTGGAAGATTCAGCAAAGGATAAAATGGATTTCCAGCACTAAAAATCGATTGCAGTAGCCCTGCAACTATATTTATTTAAAAATGGCTATTCATGTACAGCTATGGTCAGCTGTTCCTTCATCTTGGCTGAGCTTTCAATGTTGTTACGGGAAAAGATGAAGCTGATTGGTTGGTTCTTGTCACATGACCTGTGGTGCGCTTGCGGCATTCTGAAAAGTTGAAATGTTTTTATCTCGATGCAGCGTGGACGCGCCCGGAAAAAACGGGCTTCCGTTATAAGCGCGCATACCACGCGTCTACATTTGAAATAAAGAACTTCAGCGTGCAAAAGACGCGACGTGAACGGCCCCTAACTGTCCTGCAGTTAGGACAGTTAGAGCTCGTGCAGTGCTCTCAGGACCATTCCGTCCATGATGTTTTAGAAAACAATCTTTTTGCAGTTTATTTAGGTAATAGCTTAAGGCCATTTGTGCGATTTCAATCATCATGCAGTAACCACGTGTCAAAACAAACCGCATGAGGTGTCAGTGATTCGCTTCTAGAGGCCACTCTCACACTGTATAATGACAGCTGACCCTTCTGCTCCAATGGACACAACCCGAAAAACTATCGGCAGGGATTTTTGGTGATAGCCGATAGTTCCAGCAATCAACTATCCGTGCAAAACCGATCAATATGTCGACCTTTACTAACAACCACACAGCAGCACCCTAGCAGCCATACAACAATGTCCAAAAAAAATCCAGGAACACCTTAGGAAGTGCATAGCAACACTCTGGAAACCACCTAGTACATCCCAGCAACACTTCAGCAACCTAAACACGTTTGTTCTATGTATATAACAACACTATGGAAACCACCTAGCATCCTAAACAACCATCTAAAAAACCCAGCAACTGCACAGCAACACCCTAACATACAACCTGACCATTACCAGACCATAATCTTCAATTATCTTCATCCATCCATCCATCCTAGTGTGAAATCTCTGATGGATGGATGCATCTTCTGTGTTTACAGTGTCTCAACGGAGATCAGTCCAGGGGGCACATTTTACTTTTTTAAGGATGGACAGAGATGGATGCGTGTGTGTGTGTGTGTGTGTGGGGGGGGGGGGGGGGGGTGGGTGGGTGGGTGTGTGTGTGTGTGTGTGTGTGTGTGTGTGTATGTGTGTGTGTGTGTGTGTGTGAGAGATTGATCACGTTGTGGGAGGCTCCTACAGAATGCCTGGAATCTAATCTCAAACGGGACTGGAGAATATTATTGGCTTGACCTTCTGTCTCTCTCTCTCTCTCTCTCTCTCTCTCTCTCTCTCTCTCACACACACACACACACAATTGGGGTGGTATTTAGGTGCTATGGTAATACTGTGGTTTTCAAACCTTAAAATGCAAATACAAATCCTATTAGCAGCCACAAATATTCAAATATGCCGCTCATACTGCAACAAGCTTCAGTGCTGCTAAATTCCTTGGGTTCTTGCCTGTGACATGAACAAACTTTAAATATTACAAAATAAAATATAATATAATAATATAATATAATAAAAATATAATAGTAAATACTAATAATAATAAATTGAAAATAATAATACAATGATTAAAAATGATACAAAAAATTCAAAAACTGTAAATATCCAGAATAACAATTAAAAATTAAAATAACAGTATTTTTAAAATAATAATAATAATAATAATAATAATAATAATAATAATATATTAGGTTAAAAAATAATAAAATGGTTCTTGCCTGTCGCATGAATAAATTTTAAATATTCAAAAATGAGAATAACTAAAAATAAAAATATATTAGTAAATAATAATAATAATAATAATAATAATAATAATAATAATAATAAATTGAAAATAATAATAAAATGGTTCTTGCCTGTCACATGACCAAACGTTAAAAATTCAGAAATGAGAATAACAAATAAAAATATAGTGCGTACAAGATATAAATATAGGCTTATAGTAAATTCAAATACCATTCTTAAATAAATAAATAAATACAGTACTATGGCTGAGAAAAAGATTCAATAATGGTTTAAATTTTGATCTATCCATCATACATAGTTGAAATTTAAAAAAGTCCCAAAATCTTAACAGAAAAAGAAAGTCAGACATGCCGATGAAAACTTTTACTATTCCTCTATGGTATCATGACATCCACATCTTAGTCAGTATTTTTCCTCTTCACAACTTCCTATTTCCTCCTTGTGTCTCTAACTTGACCAAACCCTCATCCTCTAAAAATCCTCCCCTATCATCTCTCCATCTCTCCGTTCCTCCCTTCCAAATCCCTATCCACCAAATTAACACATCAGTCAAAGCTGACGTGATTATCAGGACGGGTTATCACCTCCTGTCGGCCTGCATTTGGGCTGTTTGGAGCTCCAGAGGGCAAAAGCGCATTCAAAGAAAGGAAAGGAGACATTCCTTTTAGATGGACACATCTGCACTGTCAGCCAAAAGAAGTTTAGCATGTTAGAAATGTACTTTTCCTGCTTTCAAATGTGATTCTAAATTGATTACATTTAATCTGACCTACATCTAAGCACTTACTTGTGATTTCAGCACCACCAGCACAACTAAAAAGATTTATAAAACATTCTGCCCTTGCCATTGGTCAGACAAACAGATAGCCCCGCCCCAAACTCCAATGTCATGCTGTTCAAACAAACCGATCAATGTTTTTAAAGAGCCAAAGAGGAGCATTTTACTAATAATCTGTGGGAATCAATCTATGAATGGGTTTTAAACAGGAGTGCATATTAAACACATTTGCATACATTCAGGTAATGCTTGTGATCTTAATGTAAAAATGGCTATGTGAGGACACGTCTGTCTTCTCATGTTAATAAAATCATGCTCTTCCCTTCAAAAACGAGCTTTGCAAAACCAGTTCCACGACACCTGCCGTCTCAAACTTACTGTTTTCAGCGGGGTGTCCATATGACGTCCCCCTGACTCTATGAAGACGTTTCTGGGTGCAGCGGCAGCGACTCGTCACGCAGGAAATGGTGATTACGCTCTGGTTTGTGGAATAGCAATTATGTGAACAGTGGCCTGTAATCTATGGGATTTCCATGATACAATGTGTGTGTGTGTGTGTGTGTGTGTGTGTGTGTGTGTGTGTGTGTGTGTTTGTGGGAGCACACAAGAGATGGAAACACTCTCGCTTTTCCTTCTGCTTGGGCAAAGCAGTGGACCGTAACACATTAGAGAGCTTCCAAAACGGTCAAACGGTGGCAATGACAAATCATATTTGCATACAGACCCCAGTCAGGACACAGATGCACTGCAGATTGATCACAAAACCTTTACAGTTTTCAAATGCAAATGTTCCAGATCTGTGCTGAGCAAACATGTCTAGAAGGCGGTTTCCAATGTGACAAACTCCAGATCGTGATTTGGTCGTTACTGTTAATTAAAACTAAAACCATTTAAAACAGTTTTCAGTAACTGAAATAAAGCTTAAGTAAAATAAAATAAAGGAAATGAAAAACTTAAAAAACTTGAATGAAAATTATAAATGTTGCCTTGGCCACTAAATGAAATAAATTAGCTTAAGTAGAAATACTAAAATTACTAAAACTAAAACTGAGATAAAAAAATTTAATAAATACATATAGAAATATTACAAAAAGATGATGATAATATTAATACAAATGCCAAAATAAAAAAAAATGACAACAAAATTACTCATATTTAAACTAAAAAAATATGAAAATAAAAACTAATTAAAAATATTAATTTAGTGCTAAAATTGCATATAAATGATACTAAAATAACAATGTCATGAAACCTTAATCTACAGATTATTATTATTCTTATTATTTTTTTTTTTTTTTACAAAAAATAAATTGAAGTACTGGAATTACTAAGCTGAAAGTGCAATAAAAAACAATAAAGCTACATAAAAATAACTAATAAAAAATGACAATATTACATAACATAATTACAGAAACTAAAATAAAAAAAGATAAAAAAATTAAAGCTAATTAAAAATATTAAAGAAATGCTATAATATATACATCTTACAAAAACCTCGTATAAGAAAAAAATGAAATGAACAATTTTAAGCTGAAGTACTAGAATTGCTAAAGCTGAAAGTGCAATAAAAATTAAAGATAAAGATAAATATAAAAAAATCTAATAAAAATGACAAAAGTACATAAAATTACTAAAAAAAAAATTAAAAAACTAAAAATGCAAAAGATTTAAGCTATTTCAAAATATTATATAATTATAGCTAATTAAGAATACTACAATATTATATAAATTATACTGAAATAACAGTTGTGATTTCTTAGTCTACGCATAAAAAAACTGATGAAAAATGAAACTTAAGTTTGAAGTATTGAATTTACTAACTAAAATGGAAATAAAAATAAAGCTATATCAAACTATTAAAAGAAAATAAAATGCCAAAAGTACATAAAAAAATACTAAAACAAACTAAAATCAAAATGAAAGCTGAAAATGTAAGCATAAAAGAAAAAATAATAAGTACTGTAATATTACATAATTCTTTAATCTACAGGTCTATAAAAATGGCAGAATATGTAAATATATGATGCCATATTAAAATCCTTCCCACATCATGCCAAATAACACCCTTTAACCACTACTGCATTAACAATGTAGCTTGGCATCTCATCCCTCATCTCAAGTTTACCTTGGAGTTCACCACATATAATCACACTGAAAGATGGTTTTCTCTCAATCTGCACCTTCGAAAGCACATTCCCACAGTCTATCTGATAGATGTTGTTTGCAGGAGACAGCTTTGACTAGAGTAAAGTTCATCTCGACCCTATGACCCTACCCAGGCACCGTATTCATCTAAAGCGCCGTCAAACAGGCCGCATTGAGCCGGTTGCCGAGGTGAGCCGGACTCTCGGGTGACTCACTATCTGGCAGGGCTTCAAACTTGGCATAACAAACTGCCATTGTAACTTCCTGTCTTTAATCTGGGAGATCAATGGATGTATGACACTTAATCAAAACTGCCATAGCAGCGCACACACGCGGCCGTCAGTTTTGATCTCAGTCTCTTTTCAATGGGCTGTTTGATATGGGCTAATATCTAACCTGAGCGAGGTGACTTGTGTAATTAAGGTGCGCACCTGTGCATGCCAGCACCGCCCGTCCCACAGGACATGCTTTCAAAGCCCTCATCCTGGGTACCTAGAAGAGAAAAGACAAAAGATTACAATAAACAACAGTGGCATTATTCAGCTCAAGTCAATTGAACGTTGATTCAAAATGTTGCAAAGTTCATTAATTATCAGTGTTCATCAATCCCATGTGGTTTCTTGGGCATTTCTAGGTGTCTGCTTATTGGCTTAAGTAAAAAAAGCTCAGACCCAAATCAATTCTGGTTCTCCAAGTTTGATGTTTAATATTCATAAGAAGCAGGATCTTGGTCCAATGAGCTTTGGGTGTGGGCGGGGCCTCCTTGTGCAACAATGCAAAATTAACCCTTTTCACAGACTGTTATGTTGTGTTTCCACAGTTAAAGGGATAGTTCACCCAAAAATGAAAATTTTGTCATCATTTACTCACCCTCATGTTGTTCCAAACCTGTATGAGTCAGATTATTGAGTTTCACTCAACATACATTAAAGTACAGAAGTTAAATGTGTTGGGAATATCATTTTATATTTTTGGGAACTAACAAGAAAAAAAGATATGATCAACAAAATGTCTAATATTCATTTAATCAAGAATTAAGGCCAGTTTACACTAACAACTATATTAGCATCATATTTAGAGTGATTTTTAAAACTTTAGAATCAGAATCAATTTACACACACAAGGAATTTGTCTTGGTGTTAGGAGCTTCCAGTACAGAAAGTACAAACATAGTGCAGACAACATATAATTAAGGTAATAAAAACAATAATAATGAAGAGAATAGACAATAAATTATAAATAACAATATTAATAAAAATAAAAAATATATAGAAAAGAAAAAAATGTCCATAGACAGAACTGTGAATGTGTATGTGTCCTATGTACAGATGATGGTTTGATGAGTTAATTGCAGGTGTACAGTATGTGTTGTGTGTTATGTGTTGTTCAGGTGGGATATGGCCTGGGGGAAAGAACTGTTCTTGTGTCTGGCTGTTCTGGTGCTCAGTGATCTGTAGCGCCGGCCAGAGGGCAACAGTTCAAAGAGAGAGTGAGCTGGGTGTGAGGGGTCCAGAGTGACTTTCTTAGCCCTTTTCCTCACTCTGGAGATATGAAGATCTTGGAGGTTGGGTAGAGGGACACCAATAATCCTCTCAGCAGTCCTGACTGTTCTTTGTAGTCTTCTGATGTTTGTTTTGGTAGCTGAACCAAACCAAACAGTTATAGATGAAAACAGGACAGACTCGATGATGGCAGAGTAGAATTGTTTCAGCAGCTCCTGTGGCAGGTTGAACTTCCTCAGCTGGCGGAGGAAATACAGTCTCTGCTGGGCTTTTTTCACAATAGAGTCAATGTGAATGTCCCACTTCAGGTCCTGAGAGATGGCGGTGCCCAGGAATCTGAATGACTCCACTGCAGTCATAGTGCTGTCCATGATGGTGAGTGGGGGAGTGCAGGGGGGTTCCTCCTGAAGTCTACTATCATCTCCACTGTTTTGAGCGTGTTGAGCTCCAAGTTGTTGTGACTGCACCAGACAGCCAGCTGCTCAAGCTCCAGTCTGTAAGCAGACTCATCTCCATCCTTGATGGGGCCGATGACTGTAGTGTCGTCCGCAAGCTTCAGAAGCTTGACAGAGGGGTCCTTTGAAGTGCAATCATTTGTGTAGAGAGAAGAGCAGTGGGGAGAGAACACATCCCTGAGGGGCACCAGTGCTGATGTTGATAGTCCTGGATGTGAGTTTGCCCAGCCTCACTAGCTGCTGCCTGTCTGTCAGGAAGCTGGTGATCCACTGACAGATGGAGGTGGGTACAGAGAGCTGTGCCAGTTTGTCTGTGAGAAGGTCAGGCATGATGGTATTGAAGGCCGAGCTGAAGTCCACAAATAAGATCCTTGCGTAATTCCCAGGTTTGTCGAGGTGTTGCAGGATGTAATGTAGTCCCATATTGACAGCGTCATCCACAGACCTGTTTGCTCTGTAGGCAAACTGAAGAGGATCCAGCAAGGGTCCAGTGATGTCCTTCAGGTAGGCCAGGACCACAGACGTGAGAGCGACAGGTCTGTAGTCGTTAAGGCCAGTGATTTTGGGCTTTTTGGGGACGGGAATGATGGTGGAGCATTTGAAGTAGCAGGGAACTTTGCACAGCTCCAGAGATCTGTTGAAGATCTGTGTGAAGATGGGGGCCAGTTGGTCAGCACAGACTTTTAGACAGGCAGGTGAAATGCCATCTGGGCCTGAAGCTTTCCTAGATTTCTGTTTTCTGAAGACCCAGTTCACATCCTCTACACAGACCTTA
Source organism: Spinibarbus caldwelli (assembly GCA_039654775.1). Lineage (NCBI taxonomy): Eukaryota > Metazoa > Chordata > Actinopteri > Cypriniformes > Cyprinidae > Spinibarbus > Spinibarbus caldwelli. The sequence continues at coordinate 3,591,965 of CM077264.1, forward strand.
AGCGCAGGTAGAATGGTGGTGGGGGGGTTGCGGGGGTGGTAGGTGAATGTGTGAAGTGCAGATCAGAGCAGGTGCTGGGTGTCAGTCTGGCCTTTTCAAATCGACAGTAAAACACATTCAGATCGTCAGTCAGTTGTTGATTCTCCACAGACTGTGGGGGTGGTGTTTTGTACTTGGTGATATTCCTCAGATCAGTCCATACTGACACTGGATCGTTGGCTGAAAGCTCTCTTCTCAGCTTCTCAGAAAAAAAAGAAAATCGGCCAAACATATCGACCAAAAAAATCGGCATCATATATCGGCCATCGGCTGCACTGATTTCTAAATATTGGCACTGGCCAGAGAAAAACCCATATCGGTCAACCTCTAGTACATTGTATATATTGAACACTTTATTTCTGAAACATTTTAGTTGGACGTTCATCTAACGCGAGACTAACATTTGAGAGCAGGGGCACCAGCACCACTAAGTTCTACAGATGGTGGCACCAGAAGCAGATTTGCTAGCGCTAATGTACCATTATTCTTCTATAATGTTACAGAACTGACCAACAACTTCAGTGATTATGAAAGGAATGCTCTTCCCTTGTGTGATTCAGTCACAAATTGAAGAAAAGTTTGTTTTTCAAGGTATTTTGTGATTTTTCTTACTTCATATACAAAAAAGTGCAAAACTTTGACAGAATTTGATTTCTTGATGATTTTATATTTTTTAATAGTGATTTTATAATTTCAAAATATAAAGCAAAAAAGTGGAAATGAATGACTAGTAAGCCAGTAAGTGCTCCTCTGCTTCCATATACTGGTTGTAGTTGTAATTTGATGTCATTTTTTATTTTAAGTGTTTGTTTACCACAAAGTAAATTTTGGTCATTCCATTAAAATTAACATTTACATTTGATCATTTTTAGAGCTTTAAAGTGCTGGAAACAGTTATGTGAAATGCTTGAATGTCATTGAGAAGTGCTTGAATTTCTTTCTCAAAAGGCTGTACAAACTCTGAAATGAATAGCCTAATGCAATAACATTCGACTATTTCTGCCACAACACCATGGTTACAGTTAGCATTACTGCTTCTGGTTTTCTATGTCAGCGCTGTTTGATCTGTTTATGACAGAGAATTCTATGCAGAATTTGAATGCTTCTCACTAGATCTTGCAGCAACCTTATTCTTTTTGCAGTGAAGTCAAATGCTTCTCACTGGATCTGTGCAGTAACAGTGTCGCGAGATCAATCTTGGTTCCCGAGTAAGAGCTCGGGCAAGTTTGCTTGCGTTGCGCTGTGCTCAATTATTGATCCAAGCTGATAAATGGTCTGTCAAACGAGTTGCGAGGTTGCGTTACACTTTTGTTCCGTTTGCCATTTAATGTTTCTCAAATGCAACAGAAACGGCTTATGAGTTGAACAATGTGGTGGTCACACCAGTGTGACCGCTCACAAAATTTAGTCACACCGACGGAAAAAATGGTCGCAGTCTGAAACCCTGTAACGTTTTTTAAATGTTACTATTTGTTTCAGAACATTCAGAGAACATTCAAAACTAACATTCCCATAATGTCAGCAAAATTCTAAAATGGGGGAAAAAACACATTTTTAAAACAGGGACAACATTCAGAAGTCAGCTGGGTTCAGACTGACCACTGTCTACTTGGTTCAGAGCGCAGAAAACAGAGATTTCTGTCTTTATATCACGCAGGACACTTCTCTCTGGCGGAGCGGCTGTTTGCTGTGCTCAAGAGATGCTGGGCTCTTGTGTTTGGTTTGTGGAGTGGAAAGCTCGCTGTGTTTGAGGACGCTCCACACCACCAGCCCAGCAGCTGGAGTCAAGCCTGTGCGTTTACTGACTGGTTCTTGCTGTGATACGGCTGGACTTAAACGGGCCAGTGACTGGGGGAAATAAACACAAACCGGACTGGACCCATGTTTGAGAGACACATGCGGTGGAACTAAATCTGAGACAGATTTAACAAACAAAATCTGTTACTTTTACAAGTCAAACATTTAGTTTAATTCAATTAAATGGGTGCCTTTTCTGAAATTTTCTTTCAAAATTGTTAACAACATATCAGATAAAGATAAAGTATACTTTTCCATTTTAAGGTAAATAATTCAAAAATAATATTTTGGGATATTCTGGATGTGTTATATTATGTTATATATGTTATATTTAACTGAAGTTTAACATAGTAAGTGTTCAAATCAGTAGTATTATTATTATTAGCAGTAGTAATGGTGACCCTTGGCTTAGCAAACACTCATAAACACTTCTCTGTGTATTTATGTAATGTTGTGGATATGTGCTTGATGAATCGTGATGAGAAAAACAACACATTCTGAATATTAAATGAGAGTAGAAATTACTATCGTTTGCACATGATGTCTTTGATGTCACTTCCTCCTTATTGTCATTTAAAGTGATAGTTCACTGTTGTTTTTAGGTAAAATAAGTGGGGAAATTAAAACTCGTGGGTACAAATACAATATCATGTTTTAATTATATTTTAAGTACATTTAAACATAAATTTAAGTTCTTCTTAAAGCAATTAAATCTGGACATGCACAAATGCAAATACTTCTTTAAAATTGTCTATCTATCTATCTATCTATCTATCTATCTATCTATCTATCTATCTATCTATCTATCTCTCTCTCTCTTTCTCTCTCTCTCTCTCTCTCTCTCTCTATATATATAAGTTAACTGAGTTAATTTTGTAATTGTATTTGTAATTGATATGTAATTGTTTTAAGTGTTCTTAGTTTGTCTTTGCTTTGTAAATTCGTCATGAAACTGATTGTATTGCTGTCCATTTTGACCAGGACACTCCTGTGAAAGAGATTTTTAATCTCAGAGAGTCTTTCCTGGTTAAATAAAGGTTAAACAAAATAATTTAGTAGCATATTATGTTTAGTGCATTTGATCAAATGTTGTGATCACAATACTCAAAACCACTCTATAACAAGGGTTTTTATTAAGTTTACGCAACCTTTGAGGGACAAAATAGCATTTATTCAACGTTTTATTCTAATTTACTGATTTATTTATTTATTTATTAAACAAAGTTATTAAAGTACATTGTACCAAAAAGATACTATTTCAGTCTTTCTTCTTCAAAATTTCACATTTACTTCAGTATGTTACTTGCAGTTTCTTTGCCAACGTTTGTCAAATTTACTAGCAGTTTATAAGTGAAAATTGTTTCTACACCATCTTTTAGTGTAGTACTATTGTGCAACTACTAACACAAATCATCTCTTCACTGAAAATAATCACAGCTGTGAAACTGAAGTACAGCACAGAGCGACTGTGCCTCCATGAGCAAATTTATACCCTTCTTTCGACCTGACGTTTCCGCTCGGCTGCCTGCTACTGCTACTCAATTATCCATTTAGTAGTGTGTCTAATCACAGCGTAATGACTAAAGGAGCTCTGTGACTCAGCAGGAAACAGCCGATGTGCTTAACATCCCAGTGCTCTGCTCTGGCTTCATGACTCATGGCTTTACTTGGCAAACGCATTCGTGCAACTGAACGTACCGCAGGAGGTATGCATGTCAGACTTTTCACAACGCTGAATGTTTGATTTTAATGGCTTTGTTGACGATCCAATTCTTTGCTGACTTAAGATTTGTTTTCTGCCTTAATTTCAGTGGTGTTTTAACAGAAATAAATATACTTCACTGCACGTCAAGTGAGGTTGAGGTCGAGATGCAATGCATGCTGGGAGCTGGATAGACTAGCACTCCTGGAGAAAGAAATGACACCATTTCTGTGAATAAGTTTACTTACAAACAAACTCACAGATGTTTATGCTAATTTGGTTCTTGTTATAAATGAAAGTCTTTTAAACATGAACACCACACAAGAGTTAGCTTTCAATGTAAGAGCCCAATTCTGATCTGGAAATGCTAGCTGCTAAGCTATTATAGTGACAGCTTTTTGAGGCCTTGTAAATAGGAATAAAAAAAAAAAAAAGAAAATATGACCCAAAACAAATTAATATGAGTCACAGTTCTAGTGTTGTTAACTAAGACTATTAAATGTAAAATTTAATTATAAAATTATTTTTGGAATATATATTATGAATATTTTATGAATATGAATATTTTTGCAAATATTTAGATTTTTTTTAAACTGTATTTTAAAAATAATATATTTTTGGTTGTTGAAATATAGATGCAACAAAATACAAACATTAGATAAAAAAAACTTACACTTAAAAAAATGAAATGTAAATGTAGAATGAACTAAAGTACTAAAATTACTAAAACTAAAATAAACAAATTAAAGCTAAATAGAAATGTTTTAAAATGACAAAAGCACATAAAATTAATTACACATGCTAAAATTACATAGTATTGTGTTGGACCGCCAATAAAATCTACATCTTAAAGCAAAATCTATTGAAAAACACTTTTCTAAATTATTGTAATGTAAACATTAAACTACATACATATTACATTTATCATTTTTGCTCTTACATATGCATTCACTAAAGTGATGATTACATTAAAATGTAAAATACTCATAATACTTAAAAGTGGCCTTCTGATCTCATGCATTTTTGCCATTTACATGCATGCAAAACTATGCAGCACATGAAAGAAAATCTGAAATGGTTAAGAGTGCAAATGTGGCTCGTGCAACACATTAATTCAAATAAAGTGGCAACTTCCTGTGAACAATAGCTCCATTTGGAGTTGTTCATCACTCGTGTTCATTGCTTTACAACAAAGAAGGAACTGTGATGGATAGCATTATTTAAAAGGTTTTGGACAGATTGTGTACGCTTCATTGAGGGGTTAAATGTGTGCTAGTGAACATGCTGTCCAGACAAATGGCTTCCTTTAGCTAAAGTGGACGAGATGAACTCCGATACACCTGCATCTATAGGTGTGCGACAGTTAGAGACGTTCATCAGGATGTCCTCCTTTAATGTCTGGAAACTGATGATCCAATATGGACTACACTGTTGTTAAAACAAGGTTAAGAGCTAATAATAGTAAAATTACATGAACCATTTAATCATGTAAACCACTGTTCAGAAGTTTGCAGTTGGTAAGACTTTTGAAGAAAGTTTCTTCTGCTCACCAAGGAGCAGATCAAAAATCTAAATTTATTTGATCAAAAATACTGTAAAAAAAAAATTTAATAAATAAATAAAATAAGCAATATTGTGAAATATTCCAAAATAACAAAGCTTGTTGGAAGCTTGTTTCCGCCACGGGACAAAAAAAATATATATATATAATAATAAAAAAAAAACTTAACTGCAACTTTTTATTTTACATTTCAGACCTTTTCTATATCTATATATCTAACAATTCAATCTTTTTTCTCAGAGTTTTCTCAAAGTAAGAATTCCGAGATATAAACTCAAAATTGTGATATATAAACTTGAAATTGTGATATGTAAACTCAAAATTGCAAGATATAAACTCAAAATTGTGAGATATAAACTCAGAATTGTAAGATATAAACTCAGAATCGCGAGATGTAAACTCAGAATTCCGAGATATAAACTCAAAATTTTGATATCAGAATATAAACCTAGAATTGCGAAATTATATATATTTTTTAAATCACATTTTTAATTTTTTTTTTTTTTTTTAATTCTGTGGTGGAAACAGGTTTTCATAGTTTTCTATTCAAATGTATATTTTAAAATGTAGCTTTATATTTTATTTCATATTTTTGAGGATACCATTATAACATTTTTTGATGAATTTGGGATTCTTTGATGAATAGAAAGTTCAAAAGAACAGCATTTATTTGAAAAAGAAATCCTTTGTAGCATAAATGTCTTCACTGTAACTTTTGATCAATTTAATGCGTTCTTGCTGAATTAAAATATTAATTTCTTGCAAAAGCAAAAATAAAATAAAAATATTAGTTAGTACAATGAATTTGTATCCAAATTTGGCTTATTTGGTTTTATAAGAGAAGAGAAAACACTCCCATTTCTTTTGTCACTGACATAAAAGTCTCAACGTCCAGTTCAGTCCATGTCAAATTGGGAATAATTATGTAGCTCATATAATAATTTTTGCACATTAAACAATTTTAATCTATAGTGTCTCTAATCTTGTCTCTCATCACTTGCAAAAGCCCCAAATTAAGTCGTTTGCATTAATATTCGTGATTTGCATGCTCCTGACAATTCTTTGTTTGGGAAAAGTATTGTTTTCACATTCAATTCAGTGCAATATGAAATGTGGTTTGCTGAATTTTTTGATGCATGTTTGGTCTGACACAAATAATATGAGATTGCGACCTTGGGCTTGCCGCTGATGTTTGTACTGGCAGGACCGGAGGATGTTTTTCCTCTTTCCACTCCCCGCCAGACTCACACGACACATTTCAGATCTGTTTGTTGTTCTGAGGCCTCGTGCCATGTACGTTTTACGATGTTTAGGAAATTATTATTTTTTTTCTGACATTTGTGGTGCTGCTTTGCATGATAAAATATTTTTCTTTCGCTCTGTCTGTATAAAACGTATAATTAGCAATTAAGTCGATGCTGTTTTCTTGGCAGGCCATGCAAGTCGCAATATTTCCCCCTCCCAGAAACCATTCTGGTGCGCTTTTGATGACCTGAAGTTTTGTTCTCGGAAGAAAAGCAAATATAGGATATTGATCTACTACGCAGAACGACAGCGCTCTTATTGCCTTTTTCAAATAAATTACAAACGCAAACGCAACGACCTCGGGGAGCGCCTGTAAATCAGCTTGGTGAAAGATTCATTTCTCGCTCTGTAAATCTGCTTTAAAGCGCTCTATCCGTTCACGTTGAACCGAATCACCCCAAACTCTGCGACGGTGACCCCTGACCCCAGCGTGGCGTGCCGTGAGAAAAGCGTCCTGTGGTTTGAGTGGGCTTTCTACAGTCTGTCATGCATACATGCATGGGAATCCTTTGTCGTGGTTCGGTCTGCATGGCGGCCCACAGCTGTTTTGTTTTTATTTTGGATGATGAGGAGTTCAGGAACTTCACCTTTTGCCAACATTTAATTAGAAAAACAAGCGTGCTTTGACAATGCTCGACTGCCATTTGGATAAACGCTGAAATGTTTCAGCAAAGATGCCATATTTACTCATCAGAATGCCTAAAAGTGTGTTTTTGTATTTATATGACAGTTCTTAGCTCGTTGCCAGATTGAAAAAAAGAAAATGTTGTCATTATTTACTCACCTTGATGTCGTTTCAAACCTGTTAAGACTTTCTTCTGACTTCACTACGGTCACAAATTCACCTTTTGTGATATGTGTGGAAAAAAACAAAAAACAGCATGAAATTAAGTTAGAATATTCCCAGCTAACAAAAATATTGTCTAAGAACTTTTTGCCAATGTTCCTGTTACGTTATGAAAATGCTAATTCTGAATGTTTTCTGAACGTGAAATGTTTTAAAAATGTTTTCTGCCTGGTTATGCAAACGTTAAGGGAACATTACATTTTCTAATTTACGCAAATGCTACTTTTGAAAGTAGTAACATTTAAAAAAAAAAAAAACGCTTTAGAAAAAAACTTATTATTGAAGAATATACTTAAGTGTGAACTGAATGTAATGTATTAGACACTTAGATGTCAATTACAAATGTTAAATCAAAGTATATTATAGATTAAATATTTTATTATTTAGTCACTTGAAGTTTAGCTAGCTTTTTTGACTCTTTTGAGGTACATCTTTATATGTAATTTTGTAATTATATCTATTGTCTTTGAAATACAGGTGCATCTCAATAAATTAGAATGTCGTGGAAAAGTTCATTTATTTCAGTAATTCAACTCAAATTGTGAAACTCGTGTATTAAATAAATTCAATGCACACAGACTGAAGTAGTTTAAGTCTTTGCTTCTTTTAATTGTGATGATTTTGGCTCACATTTAACAAAAACCCACCAATTCACTATCTCAACAAATTAGAATATGGTGACATGCCAATCAGCTAATCAACTCAAAACACCTCCAAAGGTTTCCTGAGCCTTCAAAATGGTCTCTCAGTTTGGTTCACTAGGCTACACAATCATGGGGAAGACTGCTGATCTGACAGTTGTCCAGAAGACAATCATTGACACCCTTCACAAGGAGGGTAAGCCACAAACATTCATTGCCAAATAAGCTGGCTGTTCACAGAGTGCTGTATCCAAGCATGTTAACAGAAAGTTGAGTGGAAGGAAAAAGTGTGGAAGAAAAAGATGCACAACCAACCGAGAGAACCGCAGCCTTATGAGGATTGTCAAGCAAAATCCATTCAAGAATTTGGGTGAACTTCACAAGGAATGGACTGAGGCTGGGGTCAAGGCATCAAGAGCCACCACACACAGACGTGTCAAGGAATTTGGCTACAGTTGTCGTATTCCTCTTGTTAAGCCACTCCTGAACCACAAACAACGTCAGAGGCGTCTTACCTGGGCTAAGGAGAAGAAGAACTGGACTGTTGTCCAGTGGTCCAAAGTCCTCTTTTCAGATGAGAGCAAGTTTTGTATTTCATTTGGAAACCAAGGTCCTAGAGTCTGGAGGAAGAGTGGAGAAGCTCATAGCCCAAGTTGCTTGAAGTCCAGTGTTAAGTTTCCACAGTCTGTGATGATTTGGGGTGCAATGTCATCTGCTGGTGTTGGTCCATTGTGTTTTTTGAAAATCAAAGTCACTGCACCCGTTTACCAAGAAATTTTGGAGCACTTCATGCTTCCTTCTGCTGACCAGCTTTTTAAAGATGCTGATTTCATTTTCCAGCAGGATTTGGCACCTGCCCACACTGCCAAAAGCACCAAAAGTTGGTTAAATAACCATGGTGTTGGTGTGCTTCCCTGACCAGCAAACTCACCAGACCTGAACCCTATAGAGAATCTATGGGGTATTGTCAAGAGGAAAATGAGAAACAAGAGACCAAAAAATGCAGATGAGCTGAAGGCCACTGTCAAAGAATCCTGGGCTTCCATACCACCTCAGCAGTGCCACAAACTGATCACCTCCATGCCACGTCGAACTGAGGCAGTAATTAAACCAAAAGGAGCCCCTACCAAGTATTGAGGACATATACAGTAAATGAACATACTTTCCAGAAGGCCAACAATTCACTAAAAATGTTTTTTTATTTTTTTTATTGGTCTTATGAAGTATTCTAATTTGTTGAGATAGTGAATTGGTGGATTTTTGTTAAATGTGAGCCAAAATCATCACAATTAAAAGAACCAAAGACTTAAACTACTTCAGTCTGTGTGCACTGAATTTGTTTAATACACGAGTTTCACAATTTGAGCTGAATTACTGAAATAAATGAACTTTTCCACGACATTCTAATTTATTGAGATGCACCTGTATGGTTAAAGAGTACAGCTTAATGTGAAACTTGTTTGTTATTCATTAATTATCATCTGTAATGATTACGTTGCAATTTGGTACACTTAAAAATGTATTAACTTTGAATGTAATATCAAATAACACAAAGTCAAGTACATTACTTACGCTTTAGTTAGTCAACACTTCTTTAAAGTGCGACAAAAGATTAAAATAATGACGTAAAGCAACTGTATGTACATTTTTTACCTTGAAATATTAGTTTCAGAGTCATTCTGATGGTACACTGACTTCAAAAAAGGCGAATGTCTTTTGTCTTCTGTTTATTTCCTAAACATCTCTTCAGGAGTATGTAAGTTCGGTGAGCGGGAACGAAATACTGCCAAAATGGCGGATTGTTTTTCGGCAGCAACAAATGCAGTGCATAATTACGACACTGAATTCCACTCATTTAACTGTAGAGAGCTCCAAAGTCGCAAAAAAATACACAAAACTACATTCAGTTGCTTTAAAATGTACTTTAAAATAAAATGTTTAATTTTTTAAAAATGCACTTAAAGAGACTGAAATTTAAGTACACAAGTTGCTTTTTATTTTATTAATGTTATCTGCAAGTAGAGTTTTCTTTTTTTTTTAATATAATTTTAAGATTTGAAGTACACAAAAAGTGCACATGCAGTAGCCTACAGTTAAGCACACTTCTTTTCCCAAGAGATTCCTCTAACAGCAGTAGACAATGCATTTATTTATTTATTTATTTTATTAACTCATTAAATTGTTTTTTCATCCCACCATGTGGCTCATTTGCAGCTTTACATTGTGTTTATATAGAGTGTGATTTCCTCTTGTTTTCTTCTCTGAGGTTTGTCCGGCCGGCCTGGTTCTGTGTCTCTGGAGTTTGAGAAGTTCATTTTGTTCTGCTTATATGTGTAGGGTGAAGCCCCGGGTCAGGAGTGGGTAATATTTAACCAGTGGAAGAATTCATTAGGGTGGTGGAAGGCTTTGGTGAACGTTTTGTACTCGCACTTGAACAAAAGCACACAAGTGCACATGCACACACACATTTTTCTTCAAGGGCTATTTTCAGAAATTGTGTCCTCACAAGAATAGAGCTTCTCATATACACCCATACACATATTAATCAGGCGCCACCTGTTACTTTGAGCAACAAAAGCGTCTGCTAAATGACTAAAAGTAAATGTACATTTATAAAATATTTTTTATAGTATTTGCTTTATTATGTTTAATATTATTATTATTATACATGAATATTAAACATAATGAAACAAAAAACATAAAATGTATAATATTTTATTTATTTATGTATTTTTTTTTACATCCAGATTGTTAGTGTGGTCTCAGACTACCAAATAAAAAGAGAGAAAAGAAAAAAAAGAATACTAATATTTAACGTTTGAAATATAATAATCATAACAATAACAATAACAATAATGATATTATTATTATTATTATTATTATTATTATCATTAATATGAAACATAATAAAACAAGTAATATAAAAATGTCTTATAAATATATTTTATATTATTTTATATTATTTTTATTATTACTCTTTTTTTTTAATCTGTCAGTGTGATCTCATACTATTAAACAACCAAACATGTGAAATACAACAACAACAACAACAATAATAATAATTTGTATTAGTAGTAGTAATAGTAATAGTTAATTTATGCGGTCCACTCTCTTTAAGTGTAGATGTAACTGTGTCAGAAATAGTGGCGTGTCTCTTTAAATACTAAGTGCAGAGTTAATTTCCAAATGCAGAGGGAGGCAGTCAGGAATGCAAGGGAGTTGAACATTGATAGAAGATGAATTGATATTCATAAAGCATATTGTCTGAGGTAATACTCAAAGGTGTGAACACAGTTATGGAGAGAGGTGTGCGTCTGTCATACGGGACGCTTTGAGCCGCCAGCACAGATTATTAAACTCCTCTTAATGTATGGATCTCCTGGAGGTCAAAGGTCAATTCACCCACTTCCAGATTTCTGAGTGTAGTAAGAGATGGGCTGAATTTGGAACAGCATACTCACATACTACTCTTAGTAGAACTATGTGTGATGTGCGCAGTATGCTAATTTTCTGTATGCACAGACGATCTATACTACTTTACAAATTGTATTTACAATAAAGTTTACAGCAAACTATATTATTGCATTAAGAAAAAATATTTTATAGATCCAGTAGCACAGATTTATGACTCATCTTCACAGCTCTGTTGGTTAGTAAGCAGCTAAACAAACACATTAATGTATGTGGTCAAATTTCCCCATTCCAGTCAGTTAATGGTTTGTTTCTGGTTAAACACACAAGCGAAAGTATAAAGAGAGACTTAACGTATAACACTTCCATTTAAACATTAGAAAAAAGAGAAAAACCAAGATATATATAAAATAATAATATAAATTAATAACTCTCTCTCTCTCTATATCTCTCTCTCTCTCTCTCTCTCTCTCTCTATATATATATATATATATATATACAAAATAATAATATAAATATTTATTTATTTATTTATTTCTAAATAATTTTCAGTTTTCAGTTTTTAATTCAGATTTTATTTTTAGTAATTTTGTTATGTCCTTGTATCATTTTTATTCCTTTTTGTTTTTTTTTATATTTCTATTTTTATTTTCAGTGTTTCAGTATTAGTTTTGGTAGTTAGTACTTCAACTTTTTATTTTAGATTTAAGTTTTTACTGGATACAAATACACAATAATCATCATATTTTTTTAGATAATAACTGGACTAATTTAAAGAGGTCATGTGAGAAGTGTAATTTTAATATTATTTAAATAAGTTTATATATTTAGCAGAGAGAGAAGAATATAGTATTTTCTGATACTTTTACTTTATTTTTTATATTTTCATTTTCTTTTTAATTTTAGTTTAAGTTTTAAAAAATGTTTAATGTGTTTTTATTGTGTTTATTCATTCTTGGGGTTTTTTATATTTCTATTTAGCTTTACTATTTTTGTTTTCAGTAAATAGTATAACTTTAGTTAAGTAATTTTAATTAAGTAATTCAAAAGAATTTTAATAATATATACATTTACACATTTAGCAGACAGTTTTATTCAAAGCAACTTGAATACTATTATAGCATTTAATCATACTTTACATTTTTTTATTTATATTTATAGTTTCAGTTTTCATTTTAAGTTTTAGTAACTTTGTGATGCTTTTGTCATTTTTATATATTTATATTTAGCTTAGCATTTATTTATTTATTTATTTTGCATTTTTATTTCAGTTTTAGTTTGAGCAATTTTATTATTTTATCTTAAACTTATTACATTTAAATTAGTTGCCAAGGCACCATTTCTATTTTTTTTTTTTGTTTTTTTCCCCTCTAACATATTTTATTTTATTCCAGCTTTAATTTAATTAACCATAACGATTTTTAATAGCTTTAGTTTTAATTATTTATTATACAGTATATACAGAACTGTTTAAAATGTGCATCAAACGACATACTGTTTAACAAAATACTTTTAAAAATTAGTATTCCAAAAAAACATCCCGAGATGAATCAGATCAAATGACAGATCAGACTTGCTGTCTAATAAACTTCATCATTCAGAGACAAAATATTAAGAGGGACAAAATGTTCCAGACTTTGTGTTAATGTGCCTTATCTGTGCATTCATTACTTTAAATTGCTTTATTAAAGTTTGTTGGCAATGGGCCTCAAAAGATTATCTCATAAGCATTAATTAATTTATTATTTTATATAATTTTTGCTTTGTTAAATTGTTCCACCCCGATGTTTTAACAGCAATGAAACAGGATTGTTTTGAGCTGCAGGTCAGAGGTTATGCGTGTAATGTTTGCTCACGGCTTTAGATGAGCAACTCCTCTGATAAACTAAAAACAAACGTTCGATTAGTGCTTTTGTCTAGACGTCAGCCTGTTTTTAAACCGTCCGACCTCCGATTCATGAAATGCTTTTGGTTTAATTGTTTGTTCCAGAAAGCGGATCCATCTTGATTATGTTGGTTTACATTTGAAAGGCTGGTTTTAATGTTTGAAGACGAATCTTCTCATGAATGATGTTTCAGCGGTGAACGTGACAGCCTGTCATCTGTTTTATTGGAAACAGCCGAGAAAACCTTGTGTCAAATTACCTAATTGAAAGCATCCACTACATTCGTCTGTGTGAAGGTGACGCGCTTCGAGACTTGTTAACGCTGGTCAAATTCAGCCTGGCAGTTGTTTATTTGCACATGTGAATCTGATAAATGAAGCTGTTGGGATTTAGGAAGTGAGAAACATCACAAAACGTCGTCATTTTCAGGGAGAATTTTGCAGGGAAAGTATTTTACAGACATAAAATTCTGGGAAAATGTCCCCGAGCATAAATAAAGAGAAATTCACATCCCACAACAATAAATAATCATTTATTTCTATTGACAAATCTGTTTTTATTTTCTTGTAATCCTTTGGTTTCTGTGAATAAAAAGAGAAAATAATCATAAAAATAAAACATTTAATTCATTGGATTATCCAAAAAATAGTCCACATGACCATTTCATACATAAAACCTCCTTACAATCAATTTTGTATTATGATATAGGAAAAAATGTTCCTCCTCAGTATTTGTAATGATTAGTCCACTGAGGCGAGCGTAGTGAAGAACCCATGTGCAGTTTATTTACAAAGTGATCCAAAATCCAAACAGAGACTCGACTTGAACAGACATGACTTGAACAGACTAGACTTGACTTAACTAGGCATGAACAAACTTGGCATAAACAAACTAGACTCACCGACAGCAGGTTACAACATCAATACGCGACAGGAAACAATGGCAATATGATGGCTACTTATAGCAAACAATACAGGTCACATGACAAGAACCAACCAATGAGAGACAGGACACATGACTAGGACAACCAATCAGAACATGACACAATGAACAAACGAACCAATAACATGAATACATGAGGGCAAGGGAAGATTGACACAAACAGGGACCATGACTAAACTCCAAAATAATATACTTGAAAACATGAACATAAAACAAAACCCAAAACCCCACTTTACATATCCCTCCTCTAAGGGCAGCTCCAGGCGCCCAAACAAAACCCAACAAGTCCAGGAGGGTGGTGGAGCAGAGGTAAAACAGGGGGAGGGACGGAGGGCCAGACATGTGAAGAAGAACAAGACCTGGATCATGGCCATAGACTGTATAAAAACATGGACGTAGTGTCCGTGATGTCACCCGTAGGTTTATGAAGAGCGTTTTTGAAGCTCAAAGTGGGCGGAGTCGGCCGTCGCCATCTTGGCAGCGCGTCACCGCGTCTCACTCCCGGATAATCGAAAATGGTCAAAGAGGCGGGAGTTGGTTGCTGAAACCACGCCCACTTAGCTCGACGGTGGTGACAGCAGTGGCAATCCACCTGTCACTCAAGTGGCCACGCCCTTAATTATGCAGAATTTTAAGGCTTAATATAATTTAAACGGATGACTTATAAAAAAAATTTCACCCCCCTCACAATTGTCATGAAGGGCAAAATTAGTTATATAGACCAAAATCACTTTTTGAACCAGGCTGTAAACATGTTTTTTTCTGCTGTAAAGTTGGGCATTTTAACATGGGGAGTCTATGGGACTGACTCCCTTTTGGAGCCACCCTCTAGCGGCCAGTCGATGAATTGCAGTTTTAGTCACTTCCGTGTTGGTTTCACGAGAGAGAGCAGGAGGTTGCCGCTTGATCATGGCATGGAGGGTGGAACCCCGGGCAAAAACATGAGTCATGGCACGGATCATGGAACCGTGGTGGACCTGGACCCTGGGGCAAGGGCAGGTCTAAACCATTGAGCAGAGGTGGGCCTGGATCATGGGGCAATAGTGACAGACCGTGAATCACTGGAAGACCTGGGCCGTGGAGCAGCGGCAGACAGTGGGACAATGGAAGTCCTGGGCCATGGATCAGACCCCGAGGAGGATGGAACCATGGCGGAGCTGGCAGAGCAGGGAGCCATGGCAGAGCAGAAACATGGACAGACCACTTGACTGTGACAGGACAAGCAGAGAGTTCATGAACGGCCTCCATGGCCAGGACATGACAGACAGTAAGTTCATGAACAGCTTCCTTGGTCATGACATGACAAACAGAGAGTTCATGTGTAGCCTCCTTGGCTGTAACATGGCAGACGAAGAGTTCATAAACAGCCTCTTTAGCTGTAACAAGGCAGACAGTGAGTTCAAAAGTGGGCGCCACCACCCCGGGAGGTTCTGCAGCGGAAGCCGCCACCTCTGGAGGCACTGGAGTGGATTCATGGTCAGGAGAGGCCTCTGAGGCAGACTCGTGGGCAGAAGAGGCCCCTGGAACAGACTCATGGGCAGAAGAGGCCTCAGGAGCAGATTCATGGACAGGAGAGGCCTCTGAGGCAAACTCGTGGACAGAAGAGGCCTCTGGGACAGACTCATGGACAGATGAGGCCTCAGGAGCAGATTCATGGACAGATGAGGCCTCTGAGGCAAACTCGTGGACAGAAGAGGCCTCTGGGACAGACTCGTGGGCAGAAGAGACCTCTGGGACAGACTCGTGGGCAGAAGAGACTTCTGGGACAGACTCGTGGGCAGAAGAGACCTCTGGGACAGACTCGTGGGCAGAAGAGGCCTCTGGGACAGACTCGTGGGCAGAAGAGGCCTCTGGGACAGACTCGTGGGCAGAAGAGGCCTCTGGGACAGACTCGTGGGCAGAAGAGGCCTCTGGGACAGACTCGTGGGCAGAAGAGGCCTCTGGGACAGACTCGTGGGCAGAAGAGGCCTCTGGGACAGACTCGTGGGCAGAAGAGGCCTCTGGGACAGACTCGTGGACAGGAGAGGCCTCTGGGACAGACTCGTGGGCAGGAGAGGCCTCTGGGACAGACTCGTGGGCAGGAGAGGCCTCTGGGACAGACTCGTGGGCAGGAGAGGCCTCTGGGACAGACTCGTGGGCAGGAGAGGCCTCTGGGACAGACTCGTGGGCAGGAGAGGCCTCTGAAGCACAGTGTGCAGCCCACACACTCAAAATGGTGACCGCCATCACGGGCAGTGTGGTGACAGTGGGATGCTTGAGAGCGTAGGGACCACTGGGATGTCAGCCGATCGCACTGACATCAGTGGTGGGTCCATCACACTAGCAATCGGTCTCTTCATTCCTAGCCCAAGCTCCGCATTCGCAGGAGCTTGGGTACTATATGCTGTGAAGAATCTGTTGAGTGGCCGGCATGACGTGAGCAGGCTCTGGCTTGGGAGGCATAAAGTGAGCAGGCTTTGACTTAGTAGACATGACATGAATAAATTTTGACTTAACTGGCATGATGTGAGCAGTTCCTGGAGGATCAGGCATGACGTGAGCAGGCTTTGGCTTGGCAGGCATGACTTGAGCTGGTTCTGGAGTAATTGGCATGACGTGAACAACTCCTGACATGAAGGTCGGGACTTGAAAATGCTCTGGTGCAGGTACAGAACAATTGCGGGGCTCTTCATCCGCAACTCCCACAGTAAGAGGTGAACCAGCCAGCAACAAAGCACAGTCAATATTTTGCTCTAGTGACCAATGAAACTTTCCCCCACGCAACTGAGAACGAATGGGTTCATTTAAAACCACTCGAAAAATGTCCTTAAGGGCCACATCATTAAAAGCCACCAAATGGCACAGTCCACAAAAGTCTTGAACATATTCCTCAATGGCCTGATCACCTTGACGAAGGTGGAGGAGACAAACAACTGCTGGGTTCATTTTTATGGTCATGTATTCTGTAATGATTAGTCCACTGAGGCGAGCGTAGTGAAGAACCCATGTGCAGTTTATTTACAAAGTGATCCAAAATCCAAACATAATCCAAACAGAGACTCGACTTGAACAGACTTGGCTTGGCATAAACAAACTAGACTCACCAACAGCAGGTTACAACATCAATACACGACAGGAGACAATGGCAATATGATGGCTACTTATAGCAAACAATACAGGTCACATGACAAGAACCAACCAATGAGAGACAGGACACATGACTAGGACAACCAATCAGAACATGACACAATGAACAAAGGAACCAATAGCATGAATACATGAGGGCAAGGGAAGCATGACACAAACAGGGACCGTGACTAAACTCCAAAATAAAAGACATGAAAACATGAACATAAAACAAAACCCAAAACCCCTCTTTACAGTATTTTTGTTTTGTTTTCTAGTACAAATATCAAAACATTCTTAAATCATGATACATTTACTTAAGAAGGAAAATGAAGTCTTGATTTCTGAAAAATTGATTTAAATTAAATTAAATTAAATTAAATTAAATTAAATTAAATTAAATTAAATTAAATTAAATTAAATTAAATTAAATCATTTGCTGTTTATTTTTGGGGATAAAAATATAAACAGTTTTTTTCCCTTTGAATTACATTTGGATTTTTCCTTACTGTATTGGCATAAACGCACTTAATTTTATTTATTTATTTATTTTTATTTATTTTATTTTTTCAAAAAAAAATTTGCTTCTCAAGTAAATTCATCTTATTTAAGTTTTTTTTTTTTTCTTACTGGAAAACAAGACAAAAATACCAAGTTTTAAAAAAACTGCAGTTTGTTTTTCTGGGATTTTCATGTTTTCTCTTTGAATTAAGTTATCTTTTTTTTTTTTTTTTTTACTCCATTGGCAGATATTTTTTTCTTGTTTTAAGCATAAACTCTTAAATAAAATAAATAAATAAATAAATAAATAAAAATCAGAAAATAAGACTTAATATCTTAAGTAATATTGCTTCTCAAGTAAATCAAGAAACATTTACTTAAGAAGCAAATTTTTAGATATAAAATCTTTCTTTCTTAAAAATTTAAGCAAATATTTTATTTTATTTATTTATTTATTTATTTATTTATTTATTTTTGTAAGTGCAGGAAGTCCAAAACAAGCATTTAGCCAAACATGTCTTTGCAAAAACGTGAAAACCCATCGGCTTTCCAATGCAAATGAAAATCAGCCCTATTTAATTCATCCGTAACGCCACTTCCTTCCTGTTGTGAAACTCGACATCGTCAGTCGCAACTATTTCTGTCCTTTATCGAATTTTCATGAGTGTTTCGTACGGAAACGTGGCTGGTGATGACACATTTTCTGGGACACGTCTTCTGGGATGCAAACGACGGTACGGTCGCGTATGCATGACGGGTTCAAGCAGTGGGTGTCCTCATCTTTTCACATTCAGACCTCCACTTCATCCTTCAAGCAGCAGGGGACACAAAACACGGCAAATTAATCCGACTCGTAAAAACGTCTCGTCTGAAAGGGTTTTGTGGGGACTCGGAGAGGGGGGTGTTGTCTAAAAAGCTTTTTTCACAGTGAAAACACGCTGATTACGTTATTGTTGAGTGGCTTTTGATTCCCACATGAGGACCTAATGCAGGAACACCAATGAGGAGACCTCCATTACCCGGCACAGCGGGGATTAAACCTCCACCTCATCAGTGTCCCGGGACCCTCTGTGAATCACGGGAAACGCTGGTCCAGCTCTCCAGCGCTTTTGACCGTTGCGCCTCTTTCTTGCGGCTGAATGCGGGGTTCACAGTTTGTTGTTCCAAAACAATGTGCAGAGGTCGGATGAATGAAGAGTCCTGGAGAACTATAGGTTTTTCGGCGTTGTTTCCCCCCTCCTTCTCTTCTTCTGCTCCAAGGGAACGCAATTAGAGTGGGGAATTGGACGGGAGGAGGCTGCGGATGGGGGATGAGAATGAGAAGGCTATTATCCCACTGTTAGACGTGAATGGAGAGCCCCACTCAGACGACACAAAAGGGCCGAAGCTGAGAGGAGGCCCTTCTGAAAGAGAGCCGGCCACCGGAGCTTCGTTTCAGGAACACATGCGCCGACTGGTTTCTCTCCAAACCCACATTCGTTTGAGAAATGCAATTCGCACAAAAATGAACACTTGCTGAAAATGTACTCATCCTCAGCTCATCCAAGATATAGATGAGTTTGTTTCTTCATCAGATTTGGAAAAATGTAGCATTGCATCACTGTCTCACCAACAGATCCTCTGCAGTGAATGGGTGCCATCAGAATGAGAGTCCAAACAACTGATAAAAACATCACAATAATCCACAAGTAATCCGCACCACTCCAGTACATCAGTTAACGTCTTGTGAAGTGAAAAGCTGCATGTTTGTAAAAAACAAATCCACCATTAGGATGTTTTTAACTTCAAACCGTTGAGTTCATAATCCATAATTTTGCTTCCTCCAGTGAAAAAGTCGTCTCGTCTGAATCAGGAGAGAAATCTGCACAGATCAAACACTGTTTACAAGCAAAACAGGTCAAAATAGCTCTAAACAAATATGTTTGTGGATTTTGATGTGAGAGACAACATGAGATCAACTTTTTCACTGGAGGAAGCGTTATTATGGATTATGTTTTGTCCATAAATTACGGTTTAAATTTAAAACCTCTTAATGCTGGAGTTGTTTCTTACAAACACGCAGCTTTTGGCTTCTCAAGATGTTAATTGATGGGGTGGTGTGGATTACTTGTGGATTATTGTGATGGTTTTATCAGCTGTTTGGACTCTCATTCTGACGGCACCCATTCAATCCACTATTTTATTTTAAGCAAAACTTATTATTGTTAGTATAATGTAGAAATAAATCTTATTCTTGTTACTATAAAGTGCAAAATATCTTTAAAAGCATTTGTAAAAGTCTTAAAAGCTATTGTAAAGCAAAAAAAAAAAAAAAAGATTCTTGTTAGTGTAATGTGAAAAATATATAAGGGTTATATACAGATGAAAACGCTTTATATTATACTATATTCTTGTTACTGTAATGCAGCAAAACAAGAAAATAAAAAAGCAGCACTACTGTAAACAGTATTAATTACATAATAAAACCATGATGGATAAATACTTTACATTTTAATTTATTTTATTTTATTGTTATTATTATTATTTTTTTTTATTTAATTTAATTTAATTGAAATTCATGTTATAATATAAATTAGATTTTGAAATGCTAAAAATAGCCCTAAAAATAAGTTGTTGTTTTTTCCTGCTTAACAACATTTGCTTTAATTAAAATTATTTTTATTCACATTACACTAATTATGATAATGTTTTGAATTAAAAAATAAAATAAAATAAACCCACAGTCTCAAAAATAAGATTAGGAGATGTAAAAATAAATAAATAAAATAAATTACAAATAAATAAATAAATAAATAATTTTTTTTTCCCTGTTAAACTAATGTTTTTTTTTTTTTTTTTTTTTTTGGACAATTTACATTTTTCTTATTTTGTTTTTCATTTTGTATTGTCAAGAAAAATCTCACAATGCAAAATATTTATGTATATATTTTGGTAGTAATTAATTAAGTAGGGAAGTAAATAAGTGGAAAAAATAAGTAAATAAATATATTTTGATAGCATTTTATTTTACTGTCCTGTTCTGTCTGTACACACTAGTTATTACAATTTTACTACTTATTATAACAATTTCAATAAATGGGTAATAACTAGGTACTAACCCTAAACCTAACCCATGTAGTTACCTTGTAATAACCAGTACTTTCTTGGGTAAGTACACTGTACACATACTGTAAAATAACTGGTCCGTTTTCAGGAGATTCGCTCCTGTATTCCCACAGCAGGCGTATTTTGGGCGAGAAGTCATTTGTAAGTTGGCGGCATCATCCAGCGTGGCCCTAAAAATACCACGTTGTGTAAGTCAGCACTGCTGTTCACTTTTTCCTCCATGCTGCTGGTGACACACTACAGAGCGTTTCCAGAGGAAAAAAAGGTCAGGTCTTACGCACGCTCACCGCACACATATCAGGAAAAAGCGTTATTGTGTGGGCAAGGGGTTAAATAAAGATTTCAGAGAGGGAGAGAGAAGAACTTCCCCGAGTATCGCAGGCACTGCGGTGAACTTTACGATACGGAGAAAAAAAACGGGGTGTCAGGCAAGAGTTATGGAAACCAAATGCCAGCTGCTAATATTAGCAGGAAAGGTGAAAGGTCAGCAAAATAAACGTAATTAACAAATAAAAGCCCTTAAGTCATAGTAACCACAATGAAAAAGTGTAGGATTTACTTTGAAACCATTTTCATTCAGAAATTTCTTGTAAATTTTACACATAATTATAAAAAAGGCATGCATCACACTGAAGACCGAAATAGAATTTTCTTGTAAAAAGTACTTAATTGATAATAATATGAAGAAACATAAAGGATACTAACAACGAGGGATGTAAAAGGTACTGCACTGTAAAAATTATATATATATATATATATATATATATATATATAATTTTTAAATACGGTGAAAAACTGTAATAGACGTTTCATTAAATTTTTGGAAGTGAATGTATAATTTAGAGTGAAAAACCGTAAATTGACATTTCCAGAATTCCCTGCGTTGCGTTTCAAATTTGATGTTTTTTTCTTTGAAATAACTGTTTCTTAGTTTTTTTTTTGTTTTGTTTTTTTTTGTTTTTTTTTATCAGTTGTGTTTATTAGGGTTGTATGATACATCTAATGTTGTTAAATTAATATTTATTGCATATTTCAGTTTCACGTGTGTCACCATGATGGTGTTTAGTGTTTGTGTGAATGACATATTGCACCTTCTACATACACACACACACACACACACACACACATATATATATATAGATATTAGTGCTGTCAATCGATTAAAAATTTTAATCGCGTTAATCACAGTCATTTAAAATACTAGGATTTACCTGTAAATGTGTTGAAATAAAGAAATGCATGACAATTTAGTTTAAGGAAACAGAACCTTTCACACTTCCGCCAGATATGAGACATAATCCTTATTATTCTTTTATCATTATTCATTTGTTTTTATTCAGCCATTATCAGCCTTTAAACTGGCAATAAAACGTTTACCAAGCCACATCGCTTCAATCCCAGTATACATTTACCCAACTATTATCAAAAGTATTCCTAAATAAATACAACAAAACATTTTCTTGCGACCTTACATGAAGTATTATGACAAAATGCATTATTAATGCATTAAAGAAGAATTGGTCCTGTTCTGCAGGTGCATTAGAGCTAATATTAGCATCATGCTTCATAAGACAATTTATGAGATTAATAGTACACTTTTACTCAGAACTCACTTTAAACCACCATCGAGTGTTTGTAATAACTTCCTTTTGCGATCACATGTGGAATTTGGTCGTTTACTGTTGTTAAAATATACTATTTATAGCCTTTTATATCGCTGCACAAATTAGCATTTCAGATGTACACATTCATCTCAAGAAAATCACATACAAACCATATCCTATCGTAATCGTGTGTTTATTATCTTATATAATCAATAGAGGCTGTTGTCATGTTTATTTCTGCTGTGTAAAAGCCTTAAAGTGTATGATCTGGCTGAAACTCACTTTGTTTGTGATGTTACAACCGCCTCTCCATTCTTAAGTTGCCAGGTATACATTCCAAGTATAATACAGATTAGTAAAAGGATCTATTTTAGGCGGCCGTGGTACATTAAGAGAATAGGGACAACCCTTTTAAACCATGTGGCGGACACACCGACTGTTTTTCCCATCGTTAAACTAGCAAAAGTGGATTCGGACACGCCCTAAGTGCACCTGCGCCTTAGACCATGCACTTAGATCATTAACATAGGGCCCTATGTACAGCTGCTTTGAAACAATGTGAAAAGTGCTATATAAATAAATCAGAAATCTGACAGGTACAGATCTACACAGAAATCGAACTCTCTAAGTTCTGCAGATTTCACCCTAAAATCAGCTCATGCAGGTCCCGTTTGGGCCTGTGTAGTGTTAGTGGAATGGGTCTAACAGTGGCGTGGCATACAGACCAGCCCTGTTAATAGTTTCCAGGCTGGTCGTGAACCACTTCCTAAATGAAGCCTGTGTTTCTGACCCCAAGGCCCCTGCCCTGTCTGGGGCAACAGAGCCGCAAACACACATGCACTCACCTGCTTAATGCATCTACAGTCTGCAGGCCGCACACGAGTCAAGCGCTTCTCAGCTGCTGCTGTTTCCAAATCAAAATGAACTTCATGACCGAACAGCGTGATCTATGGGGGAATCATAAATAAGATCTCAAGAAAATGACAAGATTAAATGGAGAACAAATGGGGACTTGTGTGACAACTTCTCAGATGACTCTTGGTTTCTCAAGAGTTTCAGAAAAGATTTCAATATCAACTCAAACAATTCTCATCACATTGTAAAATATGATTTTCTTACTCAATATTTTGTCAGTTTTCAGTACCAATATTTAAACATTCTTAAATCAAGATGCATTTATTCATAAATTGTTAATATCTCCCAATGTGGTAAGAAAAAAATGGGAAAACTTGTGAATTAAGTTTATTTTTCTTAGCCTATTGGCAGATATTTTTCTCGGTTTAAACTCACTTAATTCTGATCATTTTTAAGTCAAGACTTAAATCTCATGTTTCCTCAAGAGTTTCAGAAAAGATCTCAACAATGTCAAGATACTGAAGTTAGCGATTAAAACTCGATATCAACTCAAACATTTCTGATCACACTACAAAACATGAATTTTGTCTTGTATATCAGGCAAAAAATTTAAAAATTCTTAAATCAGAAACATTTATACATAAATAATAAATGGGGTGAGAGAAAAAAAAATGTTTCCGCTTTGATTTAAGTCGATTTTTCTTAGCCCATTGGTAGATATTGATGATTTATGTATACATGTATCCTGATGTGAAATATTTGAGTTGATATTAAGATATTTTACTTGTTTATATACTCAATAAAATAAATAAATAAACCCTTAATATGCTAGTCATATAAGTCATAAATGCATCTTGGTTTAAACATTTTAAAGACATCTGAAGAGAAAATACAGAGAAAATAAGTAATTTTTTTTCCCAGTGTGATGTCAGTTGATATTGAGATGTTTTTTCCTTGTTTCAAGTATAAAATCATTTTTATAATTTTGTCAAAAGCTGACTTAATATCCTAAATCAAACATGTACCTTGAGAATGTTTAAATATCTGTACCAGAAAACAACAAATGCTGAGAATTTTTATTTATTTATTTATTTGCAATGTACTGAGAAATATTTGAGTCGTAATTAAGATGTTTTTTTTTCTTTATTTTTAGTATAAACTCACTTTATATTGACAATCTTTTCAAAAAACAAGATCTGATATGCCAAGTCATAAATACATAAGTTTAGGTATTTGCATTGGAAAATAAGGGAAAAATACTGCGTTTTTGCAGTGCGATAGGAAATCTTTGATTTGACATTGAGATTCGAGAGTTGAGATTGAGATTTTTCTTTGTTTAAAGTATAAACTTAACTTTGATAGTACTGTTTTAAAAAAGACCAAATATCCCAAGTCATTAATGTATCTTGGAAAAAATGTTTTAAACTGGAAAACAGGACAAAAATACTTTTTTTTTTTTTTTTTTTTTGCTGCAATCCAAATTCTGTTCATTTGTATCTATACGTTTACCATATGACAACTATGGAGTCAACTATGAGGTCATTTGTGTCTCACTTGTATTTATACTACATTATTTTAAGAGAAACATCTGAGACAAAGCTGATACTTAATTGAAACATACCTGTGAATTGCATTAAGCTATTTAACAGCAACAAGTTGCCAATTGTCATTGGAAACTGATCTTATCTGGAGTCCAGGTGCTCTATTTAGAGGCCTGTTGGAGGAAAAAGCACATCTGAAACTCTCTGAATGGCTCTACACCACCCAAACCACAGTTCTGGGAGACGTAGAGTCAGCGGTCGCGTGCTTGCGTGGAGTAAAGGCCGGATTACCCGTGTTCGGGTGGCAGCTGGTCCCTCAATGCCTCAGACCCAACGGAAGGCCCCTGAAGGGATTTCCTGACCTTAGTTCAAAAATAAGGCGCTTTAACGACCGTTTCTCCAGCGGTGGATTTCAGGGTCTGTCAAGAGGCGAGGCCGTGTGAGTCAACATCTCCTAAAGAGAATCACCACGCTTGGCTGACAAAACCACAGGGGTCCGTACCCAGTTAACAGGGAACGCTTTCAGAACTTTGGCAATGTTCTGGCAAGGTTCTGTCAAAGTTCTTCCAGTAACGTTAATAGAACATTCGTTAATAGTTATCTGGTCTTAATATGTTCTCAAAACGTTAGCACAAAAATATTATTTATACATCGTTCATAGATTTTTTTTACTGAAACCTTTTGACTGGACGTTCTTGGGTTTTTAAATGTTCTTGGGTTTTTAAATGTTACGTCCTGTTCAGAGGTGGCATAACCAGTGTCTTTTTAAAAAAAAAACTGGATGATTTGAATGTTCAGAGAACATTCAGAAATAACATTTTCATAAGTTAACGGAACATTCTTAGAACATATTTTTGTTAGCTAGGTCATGACTTTATTGAGAGATGTTCAGCTAAAAGGTTTTAGAAAAAAAGTTCCATGAATGACGTTTAGAAAACATACAAAAGTAACATTCCCATAATGTTTGATAAATGATAAGTGTTTTTTAAAACATTTAAAAAATTGGACGTCTTGAATGCCCGAAGAACATTCAGAAATAAAGTTTTCATAACTTCATGGAAACGTTAGCAGAATGTTCTTAGAACATATTTTTGTTGACTTGGTAATGACTTGATTGAGAGACATCCAGCTAAAACGTTTCAACAAAAAAAAAAAAAAAAAAACGTTGCATGAACAAAGTTCATTCAAAAGTAATGATCCAATAATGTTTGCCAAGTGATAAAATTGATTGTTCGATCAATGTTTGCATAACCAAAAATTTACTTTTTTTGAACATTCACAGAACATACAGAAATAATATTTACTTACTCTAATGGGAACGTTACTGAAACCTTCTTAGAACATAGTTTTGTTATTTGGATAATGACGTCCAGCTAAAACATCTCGTTGTAGTAACATTCCCATAATGTTCGCAAAATGATAAAATGAAATGTTCCCTTAATGTTCTCAAAACTAATGTTTTTAAAACATTTAAATGTTTTGATAATTCAAAGAATACTCAGAAATAACATTTTTATTATTTAATGGTAACATTAGCAAAATGTTCTTAGAACATTTTTTTGTTAGGTAATGACGAATCTGCAGTGCTACGATAACTCTTGTACGAGAGGAGCCGTTTGCACGTGTTCGAGCATGTCAAGAGAAAGCGCGCCCAAACTGACAGATTCTGCTTTGCTTTGTGTATTTTCTCTTTCACGTCTGTCTTCCTCCCAGCAACCGGCGGTGTGGTAGATCTCTTTGGCCTTCAGATCGGGCCGCACATTGCGTGAGACTCGATCATTGCTCGCTGGTGTATGTGACAGAGGTCATCAACATAGCATTAATTAAGACCCAAAAACAACAAAGCCCAAACAATAAACACCCGTCCGCAAAAGCCACTACTGCCTCCCCGACCCGACCGGGGCTCAGCCAAAGAAAGTAAATACGGTAATACGTTCAAGATTTCTTTTCCCTCCGCCCAGAGAGCGGCTCTTTGTGGGGCTTTAAGTGAAAAGTGTTATTCAACAGATACAGCCGTACAATTGTCATTGCACGAAGAGGCATCGAGAGGATCGAGTTCCTTACGGCACGCTGGCGGCGTTCCTCTGCAGATGTGCAGCTTGGCACCTCGAGTCATTTCTCAAATAACCACTTAGTTGGGGCACCACAATCAATGGTTTCTTTTGGTACTTTTCAAGTAGTATTCTTTCACTCTCAGTGTCTGAAACACGTGTATATCAACATGCATTTGTGTTGACAGCTAATGATAGACATTGCAGGACGAGTCATTCAGCAGTTTCTGCACAGCCAGTACAGTTAAACCTTCAAACAACTCAAGCCCAGATTCTCGAAACACACGCTAATCCTTAACCAACCCTAACTGGAAATTTGACATCAGTAGATTATGTCAAATGGTTTTGGGTGGCATTTGAGTGCAGGTGCTGATGGGTTTCTGACTTTAGTTAGTTCCAGTTGTGATCCAGCTGTCAAATTTCACTCCTGTTTATCCCTCATTTGCACTGCCCTGGAAATACATGTAAAAGTGTATGTGACTCATTATGAATATATATTCATAGTAGAGTAATGAAGGTTGTAAGATGAGCCATCATCATGTTTGCCTTCCTGTTAATGTCCACAGCATGTCCAATAATGACATTTTAAAAGCTAAAGCTGTTTACGTTTTCTACATTGAATATTAGTTCAAACATTAAAATGTATAATATTAAGCAAAAACCTACATTTTTGTTCATTTCAAGCATGTGGAATTAACTTAAACTTAAGATTTACTTAAACTTACAAACTTAAGAAGATACTTAAGATTGTTTTTGTATTTATATTGAATCCTCATGTCAAATAGTAAGTAAACTTCAGAGATATTTAATGAATATTAATAAATTTAATAAAGAATAATATTTGTATATTTAAATATTAATTATTGTATAGTTTCATAGTTTTTTAAAATAAAATTAAGTAAAAGTATTTTTTTAAATAGTTGTATTTAATAAATAATTAAATAAAATTAGTTTTTAAAATAGTACTTTACAATAGTAATTTATTATTATAAATTACTATGTATAATAATAATAGTAAAAAAAAAAGTCCAAAAAAAGTCCACTAAATAAATTCCAAAGACACTTAACTTTACAATGCTAGTGTTTCCAGCATGCAACAGAGCAAGAATAAAATATGTATATATTTAAATCTTTAAAAATTATAGTTTTGGTAGTTTTTAGATAGTTTTATGTAGTAAGTAATTAAAAAAAAAAAAAAAAAAAAAAAAAAAAAAAAAAACTAAGTTTGTAAAATAGTTTTATTAAATAAATAATTAAATACAATTAAGTTGTTAATGTTTTAATAATTAAAGGGATCATCGGATGCCCATTTTCCACAAGTTGATATGATTCTTTCTAGTCTATAAATATTTTGGTTAAAATTTCTCAATGGTAGTATAAAACAACACCCTTTTTACCTTGTCAAAAACAGCTCTGTTTACAGCAAGCCGTTTCAGTGCATGTCCTTTTAAATGCTAATGAGCTCTGCTCACCCCGCCTCTCTTTCCAAGCCTTACTGTAAGCTTTAGCTGCTTTTAGCCATGGAACTTGTTAACTAGCGCATTATTAGGAAAGGTGATTTGCAAAGATTCATATAAAGAACCTTATACTCACTTCTTCTGTAGGTGAAGTTAGATCGCGAATGATTCGCGCGAACATAGACGGATTTAGACAGATCGGGAGGCACATTCCCTTCAAAAACAAAGGTAATCCACTGCGTCTTCAGATGTCGGGAGTAAATGATGACTGCTATGATCACAACAAAACACCTCAATCGCTGAGGAGCCATTCTTGTCTACATCTGCTCTGGTGGCGAAACAATGGCGCACTGTTTACAGCTCACTCAGGGCGGGTCTGTGTTTAAACGCCAGTGTCAATCAACAATCGTGGGAGGGGCCTGTGCAGAACTACGTCACTCTGCCAAGAATCTCAGAACAGACTGATTTGAGAAAGTGATCATTATTATTGGGGATTTAAAAAAAAAAAAAAACACTGGGTGGGCTTTTATCATTATAGGGTGGATGTGTACACACACTGCCAACACACATTTATGTTCAAACAACATGTAAAAGTGAATTTTGCATCTGATTACCCCTTTAAATAAAAGTTTTTAAAAGTAAAAGTTTTTACAGTTTTATTTAATAAATAATTAAATAAATGATTAAAAATATTGTTTTATTTAATATTTATTAAATAATTAAATATTTTATTTAATAATTAAAAATAAATGTCACGTGCCTTTGCGTCAGATTGGCAAGTAAAAGTTACATTATAAACAATTTTAAGTTGTTTTAAAAAATGCTTTAAGTTGGCCACAAGTTTACTCACTGTATGAAATATTATCACAGAGTTAAGTAGATTTCACTTAATTCTAAATGTACAAAAATGCTAATTCAATTTCATTTAAATCTGGTCATTTTTTCAGCACATGATGTTGGGAACACTTTTTTCCCAGTGTGCATGTATCTATTGTTGTTCTGCTAAGCTTGTACAATGCAAAATTTCTGAAAATATCCTCAAACGTATAAAACCTCTTGAACCGCCTCTGCTCCAGACATTAATGAGACATCTCCTCGACTGAGGAGAGGTGATCGTACAGTTTCCACCTGGTGGACGATAAGATGGATGTTAAGAGTTAGCATTGGGTTATATGTCAATTTGAGAAGTCAATAGGTTATAGGTGGGTGTGTGTGTGTGTGTGTGTGTGTGTGCGTGTGTGCGCTCTCTTTGGCTTGACTGTGATTGAATCACCTCATAAGTGAAATACCAAACCGGGTGCAATCGTCAACCGCAAACCAACACTGCGGTCCAAATGTTTTTCCAGCATGGCATGTATTTATCCGAAACATATTGGGATTAGAAAAAAAGGATTTTTCATTTCCATGACACTGGAAAGAGGGCAAAGGAGGTGACTGTTGGCCCTGAGAAGGAACATGACTGCTTTGAGACCGCTTTACAGTCCCGTCATAGTACATCCCATTGCTTGCTTGCTGCCACCAGATTCCCGCTGGAAGAACAGCGTGTGAAGAATCGTTCCTAAAAAGTTACTCGCAGGTGCCAGAGCATAAACTAAACGCTGGCACGAACGCAAGCCCACCACTTTATTATGTCTGTTTTTCCATTGGGATGAGGAGCATCTTCTTTGTGATTCCCGTTATTCATTCAAGGGTGCAGCGGGAGTCTGTCTTTCTCTCGCTCCTGAAAGAAAGCCTTCACGCCAATGGAGTGAATTCAAAGTCGTTGATAGACTTGTCGAGGTCTTTGCGTCCTTGTTGACAAAGGTAAGTAATGAGAGTTGGCCGCGAGTCTGGAGGTTTCGGGGCGGTGGGGGGGTTAGTTTTCAATTGGAAGGCGACGGCTGACATGGAGGCTTTTGTTGACCGAGTCAGAGATGCTTCTCACGGGCATCAGCGTGTCAAGATCGGTTACCTCTAACCGCCGCCGATTGTTGCCGAGATGGATGGACCCTCTCGATTCAAATCCTTAGAGCCAAAATGGGCGAGCGTGACCGCGCAACGACGGCTTAGCATTCTGGGAGCTGAATTCAGCTCTGTGGGATCCATTGACCTGCATGCCATTGTTCGACAGGTCACTTCCCCGAAACCGTAACCTCGGGGGTGATTACCATTGGAATGCTCGGGACGGCATTACTCCTCGATGAGCTCCATTGACTGGGATTGGCACTCGGCGCTGGGCTGCCGGAAAATTCTCCCCGATTAGCTGCCGGCCCATGGAGACGGGGTTGGCTGTCGTGACCCGTGTCAGAGAAGCCATTCCGGGGCTTATGGGAAAAGACAAGCTGCTATAATGACCGCTGAAGCCTAAATAAATAAATAAATGACAAAATCACAACAAAATTACACTACAAATGTAAAAATAAATAAAAAATAATTGAAAATAATAATAAAAATATTATCTCTCAGTGGTACTAAAAGAACACTGATGCACAGAAAGCTGGTCAGATTTGTAATGGAATGTCCTATTATTCGGAACATTCCACTTGCATGATTGTTTACTAAATATTTCTGCTAATTTGATCATGCTTTCAGGTTGCCAAAAAGACTGTAGTACTCTCAGCTCCATTTAGCAGAAACTTCAACCCAAATAAAAGACTGTAAATTCAATCAAGGCCTGCAAATGTGTATGAAATTTAACATCAGTCCATAACCTGGTGAAAAAAGTCATCAAAATGTCCTGGAACTGTTCATCCTAAACAAACTTTAGTCGATTAAATCAACGGTTTAGATGACGTCTGAGTGGAGATCCTGATGCATTTCAGTCTAGATTTAATGCAAACCGGATTTAATGGATTCAGTGATCCAGATACCATGCTGTCAAATTGATTATAAATAAAATATAAGCAATTTGGCTTCTCTGATGCATGT
Source organism: Spinibarbus caldwelli (assembly GCA_039654775.1). Lineage (NCBI taxonomy): Eukaryota > Metazoa > Chordata > Actinopteri > Cypriniformes > Cyprinidae > Spinibarbus > Spinibarbus caldwelli. The sequence continues at coordinate 3,623,222 of CM077264.1, forward strand.
ACTACTTAAAAAAAAATCTGAATTGCACCAGCAAATACTGGATCAAATGGTCCAATTTTATTAATTTATGCAATTAAACAATTAATTCATACACTTAAAAAAATATATTAATATAAGTAATAATAAAATAATTTACAATATTAAAGCAATTAATTAAATTATTATTAATATTATTTCTCCTGCTTCATCCACCATTTTGGATTTTTTTTTTTCCCAACTGAGATTGCCGCAGTGCATTCTGGGACATCTCTAATGTATGTAACAAAATTTATGTAATGCTGTCTATGAATCACATCTATTATGCCTTAAAAAAACAATCTATTGCATAATTGGCTACTAAGTAACAGTATTAATATAGTCAATAAAACAATAGAAAACATCCAAATTTGCATGTGCTGACATTTGTTATCTGGTATAGCTGATTGCTAATCAAAAACATAACTTTCAAACTTTGTATTATGTAATATCTTAGATCTTCTATCTAATTTTGTGCATCATTTAATCTCATCAAAGTTATTTTCACAGCTGATAAGGGTTGATAACACATCAAAAGGCAAAGTTCCTTTTTTTATCTAAACAAAATCCAATGCCGTCAACACAAACCACACAAGCAGATGTCACCGAAATGATCCGTTAGATCTGAAATGCAAATTCTTACTCATTTGATCAAATGGCTGAAGTATTAGATGTTTACTTGAATGAAAAGTTGCAGGAACCGCTTTAGAACAAACCAAGAGTTTTTGATTTGCCAGCGCGTTTTAAGTCTTGAATTTATTCAGATATTAAATTAAACCCTGAAACAAACAGAGAATCCGTCACAGTCAATCATGCGATAATGCAGAAAGATATCTTAAAAAAAAAAGTGAGTGTCCACGTAAATGAAAAGTGACAGTTTAGAGGAGATTAGAGACCTGGCAGCAGGATTTCTGTCTCTCATCACAGGCCGTCCAGAAGGAAGCAGTTGGAAGGTCGTTTCCCAATTCTGTGGTGTTCCTACTGATTTTTGAGCTCATCTGCCAGCTCTCCAAGGCCCGGTCTGACCCAAACACACACGGGACGAGTACATCTGGAGTCGTTGCTTGGAGTTTTCTTGTGTTCTGTGCATGTTTTCACTAAAATTGATTGTAGATGACAAGAAACTTCAGTTATAGGTCAAGAACATTAGAAACTTTCCACTTACTGTGCACCTGTTTAAGAACGAACGTCACTCTGGTTTTTAATTGCAAGATGAACCGTGCTAATGTACTGATTTACTAAAAAAAGCAACTTGAACTAGCCGAAGGTGGTTAGTCAGTCTGTTTTTCTGGTTTAAGAAGGGTTTGTCAGACTGGAAGACTAGCTAAAACCAGTTTAAACCAGACCTGCAAACCACTTCAGCCCAGCTAACAAAAATATGTTCTAAGAGCGTTTCGTTGACGTTTCCATAACATTCTAAAAACGTTATTTCTGAATGTTCTCTGAATGTTCTGTTTTTAAAATGTTTTAGTTTTTTTTTTTTTTCTTGGTTATGTGAGAGTCAAGGGAGCATTCAATTTTATAATTTTGCAAAAAATACGTTACTTTACTGTTCTCTGAAAGTTCTGAAACAAGTAGTAAAACTTTAGAAGGTTAAAACATTAGACAAACATCCAACTAAAATGTTTCAGGACAAAAAGGTTTCAGAATGATTATTAAAACCTGATAACTTTGAATAAACATTCCATTAACGTTTCTGCAAGAACATTTGCTTGGAACTTTGAGAGAACCTTGCCAGAACGTTACTTTTAAATGTTCTCTGAACATTCTGAAGCAAGTAGTAGCATCTAAAAAAAGTTTAATGAATGTCCAACTAAAACGTTTTTGGAAAAAGCATTCCCTGAATGATGTATAGACAATGTTTTTGTGCTAACGTTTTGAGAACATTATTAAAGACCAGATAACTTTGAATGAACATTAATGTTACTGCAAGAACATTTGTTCATAACTTTGAGAGAACCATACCAGAACGTTAACATGAACATCACAATAGTTTTTAATTACAAGACGAACCATGCTAATTTACTGATCTACTAAAAAGCCTCTTAAACCAGCTTAAGGTGGTTAGCTGGTCTGTATTGATGGTTTAAAAGAGGCTTGTAAAGGATTTTTCAGACTGGAAGACTTGATAAACCAGCTTAAACCAGACCTGTAGCCCTTTAGCCCAGCTAACAAAAATACAGTATGTTCTAAGAAAATTTTGCTAACGTTTCCATTGTTATAATAACGTTATTTCTGAATGTTCTCGGAACGTTCAAAAAGTCCAGTTTTTTCAATGTTTTATAAATGTGTTTTTTTTTTTTGTTTTTTTTTTTTTGTTTTGGTTGTGCAAGTGTTAAGAGAACATTCCATTTATCATTTTGCAAATATTAAAAAGTAACAATGTTCTCTGAACATTCTGAAACAATAGTAATATTTAAAACATTAGAGAAACAGCCAAATAAAACATTTCAGGAAAAAATGAGAACACCATGTTTTCAAGCACAAACCAAGCTAACAATCATACATGTTCTATGAACATTTCATTAACATCCCCATTAAGTTATGAAAACATTATTTTTGAATGTTCTCTGAACATCTAGTTTTTAAAATGTTTTAAAATCTTTTTTTATGGGAATATTAAGAGAACATTCAATTTTATCACTTCGTAAACATTATGGGAATGTTACTTTTGAACGTTCTGAATCAAGTATTAACATTTAAAAAAAAAATGTTAGATGAACGTCCAACTAAAATGTTTAAGATTAAAACATTCCATGAATGATGTATAGACAATGTTTTTGTGCTAACATTTTGAGAATATTATTAAGACCAGATTTGAATGAAGGTTCCATTAATGTTACTCTAAGAATGTTTGTTCATAACTTTGAGAGAACCTTGCCAGAACATAAGCTAAAGTTCTGAGAACATTGTGGGAAGTTTTTTGTTTGAGTTAATTCTGCAGGTTTAAGCAAAAATTCAATCAATTACACACTGTTGTTTTTGCACAACAGAAAATAAACAACGATTGAAATGTATGAATAGACTCTCTTACAAGGGCTTTAACAGCCTCTTGAATCACTTGTGCAATATAAACCAAACATTTCAATACATTTAATTAGTGTCTCAAATATCATAGCATTCCTATAATGTTTAGATATCCGGGTGGGTAAAGTTCTGCCACTTTGCCATGTGCAGGGTTTCAAACGTTCAGAATAATGTTGGCACGGTTCATGTTGGTGCTTTTTCTCTGGCATGAAGCCTGTAATCTAAAAGATTTATGTCACTCACCGCCCCTGTGCTTAACAACCTTTCTAATATTCCAGAACATAAAAATGTAATTGCCCAACATATCAGAGCTACAGAAGATATTGGTGTACTTGTTTCTGACCAGAAACACAAATTGGTTTCTATGGAGACACTCACCACTTATACAATTTACAAACCAACTCACAGCTCTGGTTTGGCTTTTGCACACGGGTGGAATCGTCTGACTGCTATTTTGGCATCTGGTCTGAATTGTGGAATCCGCATGTCGTGTTTGGGTTCACATGCTCATCTCGCAGGATTTCGATGCACCTGGGTACAGAGAACAAAATACAGTCAAGGGTTTCTCCTGCTCTCAGGCCAGTAATGCAGACTTCCACTTTCTCTACCATCATCACTAAATCATCACAGCAATTATATATTTACATAAAAATAAATCAATTATATTTGTAGAATTATTTCAATATTTATATATAATTTATCAGTATAAATTTAGACTATCAGTATAATATATTTATATTTTTCATTTTACATCTATATTTTAGTTATTTTTTTTAATCCAATGTCAATGCAAAACTGTATGTGTGTGTGTGTGTGTGTGTGTGTGTGTGTGTATGTACACACAATAAATATTTAAATACATTACAATTTAATATTTATGAATGTTATGTCATTATATATTTATTCTATTCTATTCTTGTCTATTCTATTCTATTCTATTCTATTCTATTCTATTCTATTCTATATTTCTAGATTTAGAATTCCCTACATTTTAATTAAATTAGATATATTAGATTTAACTATATAATTATAATAATGTAATTTTAATTATATATTTTTTATAATAAATGGTTTAAAATGATTAAAATTGCACTTATTTACACACACGCATGTATGCGTGCACACACACACACACACACACACACACACACATATATATGTATATATATATAATTATGTTTATTCTGTAAAAACAGTATAGAGAGTGCATAAATATTAATTGTGCAATACTGATAAATGTTAAAGTGAATTAAAACTATTTAAATTAATTTAAATTCACATATTTCAAAAAGAAAAAAAGAATATATATATATACATATATATATATATATATATATATATATATATATATATATATATATATATATATATATATATATATATATATATATATTTATTTATTTATTTTATATATTTTTATTTATTTATTTATTCTACTATTTTGTGCTATATGGGGCCAAAATGAAACTTGTGACAGCTCTAAATTCATAAACATAAAAGCATAAAATGCAAAACCAGCTATATACCATCAGTGGAGCAGAACATTCACAAAACAGCACTGAGAGTCAAATGTTTACATTTGCAAGGCATAAAAACCATATGATCATCAAATCATTATGAACATGAGCAGCGGGCAAGTGACAGTTCTGTCAACAGACTCAAGCTCTTTCTCAGGCCATCAGGCCAAACCTGCTGTTGAGCCCTGATGTATTTCATGTCTTTTTCTGGTCTTTTCATGCCCCTGTCATCAGAACAGATGCTTGCTGGGTTTTAGTCATGTCTCATTGTGGGTTCGGAGAGCTCTGTGTGTGTGTGTGTGTGTGTGTGTACGTCTGGCTTGATGTATCTGTCAGACGCTAACACAGCCTCTCATTCACCACCGTCTGACAGATGTCGCTAATTTACTCATCTTGGATCAGATTAAGAGAAAATCATCACTCCAGGCCTCTATTCAGATGACGTCTCAGAAAACTGACCTGAAATCAGTTCCAAATCAGATACTTTACGATATTCAAGACACGGCCAATCTGGGCCTCAAATATTTCTTAAAGGGGTCATATGAAGTTGCTAAAAAGAACATTATTTTGTGTATTTGGTGTAATGCAATGTGTTTATGCGGTTTAAGTTTCAAAAAACACATTATTTTCCACATACTGTACATTATTGTTGCTCCTCTATGCCCCGCCTTTCTGAAACGCATCGATTTTTACAAAGCTCATCGTTCTGAGAAGCGAGGCGTGCTCTGATTGGCCAGCTATCCAGTGCGTTGTGATTGGCCGAATACCTCAAGTGTGTAACGGAAATGTTATGCCCCTCACTGTGTTGTGATGCCGTGTCCCATCGCGATGACACAAAAACAATAAAACCCATTATAAATGAGGCATTTGTTGCATCCAGTGGGGACATAGTTACTGATTATAATGACTGATACTGTCTTATTACGCGTCACGTCGCGTCGCGTTGCATCGCGCCGCATAAACATTACCATGTCTGCATTTGTGATCGGAGAAACGACAAACAACAAGCACTACTCTACACTGCTCAAAACTCGCGTTTGAATAGTCAGTGGCAAATTCTTTAAATATGAAAACATACTTACAGGCTGTGAGTCGGAAGCGCCAGACTGTCCTTGCAAAGCTGGAATTGCCCCACTTTATAGAAACAGTCTTTGAGCAGCTGGCAGGCTACTCTTCCAGGTTCAGGAAATAGTCCTCCGTAAAATGTGCTGCACACACTCGAATATTTGGGTTGAACTGTTCTGGAACAGTGTTATAAATACAGCTTAACCACTGATTTCTAGTTGTGTCCTCTTTTGGAAGCCCAAACAAAGTAGTTTCACTTTCTCAGCGAAACACAGCATCTCCAGGACATGGTGCCGGCGGCAGCAACAATACTACAGCGAGAATAAAAGTCCCGCCTTCTTTCATTGCATATACGTTTGGGTGGTGTTTTGAAAATCTCCCCACACTGTGAGGTAGACATGTGGGGGTGTGTCTGAATGAGCTGTTTTAGGGGGGCGTGGTCGAGTCTTAACTTTTATAAAGAATATCTCTTTGGTTTTGAGACTTTAGTCTTTGCAACTTTAGGGATCTTATCTATGCACAAACAGCTTGTAACACTCCAAAGAGAAAGGAAAACTTGAAATCGCATCATATGACCCCTTCTGGCCTTAGAAAATAAACTTCATTAAAACACACTTTTCACACCCTCACTAGTTTATTTTTTGACATTTTTTTTCTGAATTATAACAATTCTGAGACAATTAGTTTTTATATTTTCAATCACGTTTGTTGACATTTCTGGCCTACAAAATGGCCGTTAATTCCTTTTTCAGGTTTATGGTAATTTCAGCATTTTGATTAAACTAAATGCTCTTTTTTTTTTTTTCTTGTTTTTAAAACTGATTTTTAACTTGCTTCTTTGTTTCCACGTCACACATTGCTGTTGTCTCCTTGATGAACAAGCAGGCACTTTTATTTGAAAAAAACTTTATGTAGGGACATATGAGGGACAGTGGGTATGAATCATTGACAGAATTAAACAATGAAATGTTTTATGTTTTTATGTTGATGTTTTTTTTTGTTTTTTTTGTTTTTTTTTTGTTTAGGCTATATTTTCATTTAAACACTATTATATTATATTTTATAAAATATAATGGCATGTATTTTACTAATAATATCAGTATTTTAGATTTTAATTTCAGTTTTCTTTTTTTAAATAATGTTTTTAATAGTTTTTATATTTTATATTAGTCATATTTATATGATATATTTTATATTTCACATCTACGAACATTTTATGTTTTATATTATATTTTAATATAGTTTATAACGTATTTTACTTTACATTTTATGAGTATTTTATATTTTAATTTCAGTTTTTTAAAATACTATTTTCATGATGATTTTCATATTTGAAAGTCTTTTATTATTCACATGTTTGGGTTTTATATTAGATCGTTTTGTATTTTATAAAATAAATAAACATTTTATTTTTTTTAATAATATATGATGATTTTCATATCTGAAAGTCGTATTTTACATGTTAGTAAAAGCGAAACAATAATTTTTGCGCTCATCAATGTCAAAATGTTTGAGATGACCAATCAAATCAAAGAGGGCGGGGCTTTATTGTTCACACAGAAGACGAATATGAATTTCCTGCGCGACGCTTCAGTTTTAACGGCAGAAGGGTTTAAGGTAAGATGTAAGTAGCAAAACAATAGAATTTTACGAAAAAATGTTAAACAACCAACAGTAATTTGCAAACTCAACAAATTTTGCCGCTATAAATCGAAAATATAGATAATTTAGGCTACGTGATTCATCTCAGCAGGCACCAGACGTCTATGTAACGTCGGGTTGACGTTGGACATGACGTTGGACAGACGTTGCATTTTGGTTGAAAATGAAAATCGGGTTGACGTCAATATTTGACGTCAATTTGACGTTGACTTAACGTTGGTTTTTGGTTGCACAACCTAAAAACAACAAAATCTCAACGTCAGCTAATTACGTCGGTATTGGACATCAATTTAACATTGACATTAGACGTTGAATTTACGTTGAATTTTGGTCACCCGACGTCGCAACCGAAATTTAACCAAATATCAACGTCTTATGACGTTGTGTGGCTGTTTTGTGCCTGCTGGGATGTAATTTATAACTGAATGGGACGAGACAGGAAACATAAACGGAGCCGTTTTCGCCATATTAGCCATATAATTACTTTTATTTTTTTAATATTACAGAGAGAGAAAGAGAGAGGGTAGTATGTCTGAATTCATAATATTCATAAAACAACAGGCAAAAAGTACCCGGATGACCTACTACTTCTGGCGCGAATCTGAATTGTGCATGTGATGTACACTTACTATTTTTACTATTTTAATGGTTACAAAGTGATTACTTACATAAAAGAAGTACCTACTCAGAGAGTGTGCAATTTTGGACACAGCCGTGACATAAAAGCAGCTGTACTCGAAGAAACATGCATGTAGCTACAGTTGGGCCACATGCTTTTATAACATCGGTTGATGAAATGTGAAGATGTGGCGAGCATCTGTTTCTGGCTAAAAATGTATTTTACAGCTGCTGCGGGGACCCAGTATGTGTCTTCCCCTAATGTATTCATCTATTCATGGATTTTATGACAATGAAACTCCATAAAGCACCGAAATATCAGGCTCTGAGTTTACTTTGGACCAGCGAAACAGAAGAGATAATTATAATTAGACATTTACTAATCAGCAGGCGGGCCAAATGACAGGACACGTCAGATTCATCGTGAAAGGTCATGATCTATCAAAGAAGATTATTATAGTTTTGAGGGTGCTGCTTTACCTGCATTAACCAATGATCTTTAGGGTAGTTTTGTTTACTTACAGACGTTCTTCTTTAATCAAACCCCAAACACTAAGGCTTAAAAATGAATTGAAAATGTGCTGGAAATGTACTCACCTTCAGGCCATCCAAGATGTAGATGAGTTTGTGTCTTCATCAAGTTTAAATAGGTATAGGTAAAGCTATAAAACTGAAAATCAGCAAACACTGTGGAACCAAATAAATGAGAAACGACCCTGCTGAAAAAAAGAATAAACATCATCACAAAATGTGTAATGGTTTTACTGGTTACAATGGGACTTGTATTGATTTTAATGGAAACTGTAATGGACCCTTTGGGTTTCTACTGATAATCGGTCGCCTTCTGTTGGTGGCATGTTGAAACCAATAAATCTTAATGGAATATGTCCCAAAGCACACTCCAAAAAATTTTTTAATGGTTAAAATGGTTAAAACTTGATGGTTTGTAATGTTTGTAATGGTATTTGAAGTGGAAACCATTAGAATTTTCTGTGATGGTTCTATTGTTTTTTTTTTCAGCAGGGGAATGTTTAAAATAACCTTCAAAATCACCTTAGATAAACGGCAAAAGTCAACAGGCTTTTCAAAATCCAAAATATTGCCAAACAGGTGCTTTTGCATTTCATTTCGAAACAAATCCATGAAGATGTTTTTAACTTCAAACCTTAGTTTCCAGCTAAAATACGGTAAAATTGCTTCCACCAGTGAAAAAGTCGTCTTGTCTGAATCAGGAGAGAAATATGCACAGATCAAGCACTGTTTACAAGCAAGAACAGTCCAAAACAGCTCTAAACAAATATGCCAGTGGATTTTGATGTGAGAGAACATATTTCACTGGAGGAAGCGTTATTATAGATTATGGACTCTGTATTATCTATTTTAGCCAGAAGTGGCGATTTGAAGTTAAAACTGCCTTATTATTGATTGTTGCTTACAAACATGCAGCTTTTTGCTTCACAAGACATTAACTGATGGACTGGAGTGGTGTGGATTACTTGTGGATTTTTGTGATGTTTTTATCAGCTGTTTGGACTCTCATACTGACGGCACCCATTCACATCTATTGGTGAGCGAGTGATGGAATGCTACATTTCTCCAAATCTGATGAAGAAACAAACTCATCTACATCTTGGATGAGCTGCGATTTTAACCTGCTGGATGATAAAACAGGTGAAAAAAATCCCACACTGAAGGAGAAAAAACATCCAGCCAACCCACGTGTCTCCATCTGTAACAAATCCACATTTAAATCCCTTACAAAATGACGCTCGTTCCCATTTGCCAAACAATTTTTCTCTTTTTTTCTTCTTTTTTTTGTCTCGCGTGCTGTGCGAGCTAACCAAGATGTTGAAAATGCAAATATTTTCCAAATGTCTGGGGATTTTGTCTATGAAGTATCGAGTTTTGTGGTCTCAGCTGCACCGCACATTGATGCTTTATCAATGACATTGGGATCGTGGCATTCGGGGCCTGAATGAGTCGGGACGCACAGCCTCCGTGTGTTTCCAGCCTTAATGAGAAGATGTTTGGACACGACTATCCGTGTTTGAAGTCGGCTTATAATGGCGCCCTGTTGTTTGAGCAAACAAAGCGCCTGTAAGTCAAACAACAGTCGAGTATTGCGCTGTAAATTATTGCTTTGTAAACCCATGGTAACTATTTGTGTGCAAACAGCTTCACAAACATTACAAATCAGAAGCCGGTGGTCAGACTTAAAACAGATTTCTCTTCAAAGACGTGTTTGCGTGTGCAGTTAAAGCTGAGAAAATGTCATTTTTTTTATACTCTTGAGAAACATGAATATGAGTTACATGAGCAGATGCTGGACTCTTACAGCAAATTACCGTGATTTGTAAATGTGTCTGTGTCAATTGCTCAGTATACTGCCTACATAGACAACTGCCTTTTAGGTAAGGATGGGATTTGTAACGATTCTTTTAGGACTTGAACAAAATGAGAACTGCTTCAAATGATTCAATCACAGAATGAGTCATTAGACTCATTAGAAGTTGATTCACGGATGAATTCAGTACAGTTTGGTGTTAGCATGTTGCAATAGTAACACTGTAATACTCTAATACGAATAACAATACACAACAAATATTGGGTAAAATAATTCTTAATTCATTTTCAATACTGAAATTACTTTTTCTTTTACAATATTGAATAAAATGTACTTATAAATGACAGTTCATTTGATCTGTTCACCATCCTTCATCCACAAATCTAAACAAAAACACTTGTTTTAGACATATTTATTATTACTATTTTTAAAAATAGAATGAATATTTTTATGACAAAAATAATATGGAAAAATCCTCTGGAAGTTTTTTTTCTTTCTTTTTTTATTTGCTGTATAATGTAGATTTTTCTATGTGACAAACAAAAAGAAAAAGTTGCCTAATTGAAATTTATAAATGAAAATATAAATAATAAATTAAATAAAACATATTTAAATAAGTATATAAATTCAGAGGGAGATTATGAAGAAAATAAAAATAGAAATTTAGAAAAATAGAAATAGAAATTTAGCTATTATACAGACAGAGTGGGAAAAACAACAACAAATAAAAAACAAATACATTATATTTATATATATATATATATATATATATATATATATATATATATATAAAATAAATTACATGCAAACACATCTATTCAGATAAAGAAAATGTGATTTCATATAATTTATTTAGGTTTTTTAGTGATACAAACAGGTGGAAAAACAACAACAAAGAAAAAATAAAAATACATTTATAAATAAAAAGATAAATAATAAAAAAATATATTTTTAAATAAATTCAGACAAAAGAGAGATAATGATGAAAATAAAAATAGAAAATATATTTAGATTTTGCAATGATCAATATGGGGTGGGGAAAACAACCACCAAAAAAATAGAAAACAATAATCAGTTATTATATAAAGGTAAAACTGCGCATGTCATACTTGTGAAAAGAAACTCAGGATATTTTGAGATGGATCTGATGTCACCTGATGAATCCCGTTCATCAGAAGCACGTCCAGCGCTCTCAGACTGCTGATGCTGTCGCTCGCGGTGTGAGGTTGGAGGGTGGTGCTGTTCACCCATTAACCCTACTCCAGTTTTACGAGCGCCGCGGCCTCGTCCACGCCAACATAAATACACGCGCCGGCCAAGCGCAGGATAATTATTTAGTGCTCAGCGGCCTCATCTCTTCTCCTCCCAGCACGCACATCCACGGCCCTATCTGTTGATCTGACGTTATTTACGGTTTACTGTTATTGTCCAGAACAGAAACTTATTAAAGTGCAGTTATTAAACGTTCTCGCAGGGGCAAGATCTGCCGTAAATCTAACGTTTCCCAGAGTCCGTCGGACCCTAATGGATGGTTATGGTTATCTAGTTGAGTTGTTTGCACAAAAATTCTGTTCCCCACCAGAAAGAGACGATGTAATCGGATTTTATAAGAATTATTAAGCGTCTTCGAGAAATGCTGCAGTAAAGATGATTTGGATTAAGGGGTTTTTATGTGATGAACTGTGTTTTTGCGCCTCCCTTTCAACCACCTAGTCGTCTCATGTGTCTTCTCAAGTCATCAGGTTTAAGAGCACGGCAATGTTAGGAACGGCATACTTAATAGTACAACAGTAATGCTTGTACTATTTTAACAGTTTGCAGTATATACACTATGCAAGGTTATTTTAGTTTACTAAAACGATAAAAAACATTTCTGTTACTTCAAATAAATATCAACTGAAAAAAAAAAGATCTAGTTGCCACAGCAAAATTTCTCATTTTCATTTAATTTAACCTTTAGTAGTAAAATAACTAAAAAATAATTTTTTTTTTTAATTATAGACATTTTTAAAAAGTAACACAAATGACAAAACATGCTAAATTGAGTAAAAATATAAAAATAAATGTAAAAAACAAAAACAAAAAAATAAAAAAAATAAACTGTTTTTCTTTCAACTAGATGCCAAAGCTCATTTTATCATTTTCAACTTGATGTAAAAGTAAAACTGAATTAAAATTAGAAAAACTATATAGACATATTTTAAATAACCCAAAAAGTTATAAAAATGACAAAACACACTAAATTTAGCAAAAATATAAAAAATTAATTAACAAAAAAAAAAAACCATAAAAAATTACAACAAAAGATTAAATTGTTTATCTTTTAGCTAGTTGCCAAGGCAGAATATTTAATTTTCATTTAGTTTAATTTGATATACTAAAATAACTAAACAGCAAAAAAATTAATGAAAACTATAGACATTTTTTTTAAAAAAAGAAAAAGGAATAAAAATGAATAGAACACAAAATTTACTAAAATATAAAAAATAATAAAAAATTTAAATCTATATAGACATTTAAATAAAAGAAAAATTCCACAAAATTTACTTAAAATTTAAAAAGTAATTAATTAAAAATAATTTTTAAAAATATTTTAAAAAATAAAGCAAAATGACTAAAACATTAACTAAAATTAAAATCAACACAGAAAAAAAAAAACGAATTCAAAATATTGATAAAAAAAACTATAATAGTATCTCAGTCATACTAAAATAACACTTCAGGGAAAAAAAACAAAACAAAAACCATCAGTTTTAGGTTCAGTAATGATGTAAAAACATCCCTAAAACAACATAAATTGAAAAACGAAGCTCACAGAATTCTGTGTGATTTATGCTAACAAACGCTCTGCCAAGGGGGGTCATAAAAATAAACATGACAACAATTAATATTACATGTAGTTTTGCGTCCAAAGTAAATCGATCTGGTTTTAAAGGATGTTTAGACGTGTACTGGAAAACAAGACAAAAATGCTGAGTCAGAAAATATATTTTGCCTTGCTTCCAGCTTTTCTGAATACAAGAACGCCCTGACTCTTCTTCTATAGGGTTGGCATTCATCGCTGTGCTGTTGTGTCGCTGCAGGACTCATGGCCGGATCCTCCTCCTCGGGCCGTCCCGTACCCAGCAGCAGATGAGCTCAGCGGGGTCTGTTCCTTTGAATCCACCATGTGTTCCTCACCACTAATACCAACCAGATGATGGAGAACCTCGCAGTGATTGTCTCTCAATGAGACAAGTAGTCAAAATAACATAAAGGAGATGATGAGCTGCGGTTCTCAAAAGACAAAGCGGCACATTTGTCTCCGGAGGCCTCGGACAGTGAATCCGGCCTCTGACATCTGGAATATGGAGGGTGAGCTGCTGCGTTATATCATGAATTTCATATGAGAGCCTTTTGATCATTCAGATGGACAATATTGTGTTCATAAACAGAAACAGACTTTGCCCATAAACACAAAAATACCTCCTTAAAAAATGTATATATTTTTAAGCAATTTCAAGTGTAGTAAATATCAGGTGAAAAAAATATCAGTATATTTTGAATTAGTTTTAATTTTTATACTATCCATTTTTATTTTAATTTGAGTAATGTTTTTGTTTTTGTCTATTTTATTAGTTTTTTTCTTGTCTATATAGTTTTTTTAATAAAATGTTTTATTTAAAAATACCTCCTTAAAAAAATGTATGTATTTTTAAGCAATTTCAAGTGTAGTAATTATCAGGTGAAAAAAAAAATATCAATATATTTTGAATTAGTTTTAATTTTTATGTTATCCTTTTTTATTTTAATTTTAGTAATTTTGTTGTTTTTGTCGTATTTTTTTATTAAATTTTTTATTTAAAAATACCTCCTTAAAAATTTATATATTTTTAGTTATTTTAGTAAATCAAGTTGTTTTAAATAATTTAAAAAATATATTTTATTCTTTCTTTTTTTTATTTTTAGTACATTTTTGTTTGGCAATTTATTATTATTAATTTTTAATTAATTTTTCTTTCAGCTGTAGTTATTTTAGTACATTAAGTTAAACTAAATGAAATAAAAGGGTTAGGGTAAGGGTTATTAGCTGAAATAAAATTAGTTTAGTTAATAGAATTAGTTTATAAAATATATGTTTTATTTCAGTTAACGTTAATTTTATGCCTATAATAGCCCTGTTATCAACTGTAAATTACAAAAGCAAAAATTTTCTGAATGAAATATAATAAATATATTGCCAAAATCTAATACAACACTGTTTTTTAAAAAACAACTGGTCATGAATTTATATCTTAGCTTAGCTCTAATTTTGTAACCAATTATTATTTATAATTTATTTAATTATTTAGTTTTAGTCATTATTATTATTATTATTATTATTATTATTATTATTATTATTATTATTATTATTATTACTAGGGCTATTTATTTAATTGTTTAATAAAACAAAATATTTTAAATGATTATTAAATTAAGTTTAATAATATTAATATTATTCATTATTAAATTTAATAATAATAATAATAATAATAATAATAATAATAATAATAATAATAATAATAATAATAATAGTAGTAGTAGTATTAAGGCTTGTGGAGTGATTTAATCCATTTCTGAAAAAAAGGGGATCATGTAAGGTAAGAAGAGAAAGAGTTTTACTTCCTAATATAAATTAATTGTACTTTTCACAACTCCCATGTAAATTATTTGTTTGTTTGTTTATTTATTTGTTGTTGGTACCTCATAAATGGCAGATGTAGTCAATAGTTTCCACATCTTGAACAGTTTTCAAACTGTATTACAATTAATATACATGCAAATTACATGGAATATTTGTTTTTTACATGTAATTTGTCACACCGAAGCATTGCTGCTGAACAAAAAGTCTTTTTTAAACCATGAAGCAGTTCGGTTGAGGCACTTACAACAACAAAAAAAATAAAAAATAAATAAAAAAATATCAGTAAAAAACTTCTGCGGCTCAGTGATTTGGATCCAAATGCAGGAATATTGAATATCCATTAGTATGTGATGAAAAGTTTTAAACAGCTCAACAGCTCAAATTCTCATTGTTTCGTAACAACTTCGACATAATATTTACAATCTGGCTGTAATGTTGTGTGACATGAACAGTGAGACAAATATGAATGGCGCTTTTCCCGGCGTCTCATGCCAATATTTCAGTGAACAATAACTGCCACGAACATTAATCATCATGACGCGATA
The DNA here is from genome assembly GCA_039654775.1 of Spinibarbus caldwelli. Classification (NCBI taxonomy): domain Eukaryota; kingdom Metazoa; phylum Chordata; class Actinopteri; order Cypriniformes; family Cyprinidae; genus Spinibarbus; species Spinibarbus caldwelli. The sequence goes on from CM077264.1 coordinate 3,638,678, forward strand.
AATCACTGTGCAGTTTGGAAATCTGCAGGCACGATCCCATCGCCCCATAGAGATGCTTGGACGATGGTCTGAGTGAGATTCAGTCCTTGCAAACAGCACAGAGAAAACATGTACAACAAAACATCACTTCACAGGAAGTAGGAATCGGTAAATTTACCCATCAAACATTTTGCAACTAGTTTTTTTTGAATATCTATTTTTTTTTTTTACTCAGCATAATTCACTAGATAAAACAATTAAAACAGTCATTTATCACAAATATAGGGCTTGAGTATTGAAATTTGATTTATATTTATTATTTATCTAAATATGTATTTTTATGCAAATATACATGGATGTGTGTGTATACACACACACACACACATACATATATATATATATGTATATATATATTATATTTAGTCATTTAGTAGACACTTTTATCCAAAGCGACTTACAAATGAGGACAATGGAAGCAATGAAAATCAACAAAAGAGCAATAATAAGCAAGTGCTATGACAAGTCTCAGTTTGCCTAATGCACTACATGTAACAAGTTTTTTTTTTTTAAATTACATAACAGATAAAAAGAAAACAGATAGAATAGAAAAAGAATAGAGTAAAGGTCTTTTTTTTTTGGTTGGTTTGTTTGTTTTTTGTGTTTTTGTTTTTTTAATAGAAAGCAAGCAGTTAGAAAACAAATAGAGAGCAAGTCTTAAAGGGACCTGTTGTTTTAAATAAAAAAGGAAAACAAATAGATAAAATAGAATTAGAATAGAGAGTGCTAGAGTTAGAGGGTCAAATTATATATATATATATATATATATATATATATATATATATATATATATATATATATATATATATATATATATATATACAGTATATATGCAATATGTAAACATGCATTCATATTTATTTAGAAAATGTAGCAAATAAATAAAATAAATATATAAAAATGTACAATAATAGATATATATATATATATATATATATATATATATATATATATATATATATATATATACACACACACACACACACACATACATCCATACACACACGCATACACATAAATTATAGTGTAGAATTATATTATGTTTAATTTAAGCAATAAATTATTAATTTTATTTTTTTCTTTCAGGAAACTGAAATAATAAATGCCATTTTGACAGTCTTTGTGGCATGACAGATCGCTGTATAAATGCCTTGGAGAGCCGCTTCTGGGATGGTTCAGAAACGTGCTAGTATAAACCCAACACAAGCATTGACTCGAGCAGAAGCGATCAGCTCCGGTTCCCATGTCTGAGCCGTGACGCGTGGCAGAGCTGAGCGCGAGTGAACGCGATCATTCCTTCCTCTGTACTGATAGTTTTAACGCAAATAAACATGACTGAACATCTCATGCCTCATGTAATCGCTCAGTCAGTGTTTCAACTGCAGAAAGACATCAACAAAACAGCGTGGAAATAAAATGTCACGTAGCATTTCATTTACCTCAGCAAGTCATCAGTGTCCACAGCTTGTTAGTTCACTAGAGAAATGAAATCTAGAGAGAAGCTTTTCATGAAATATAACACCATATATGCATTATATTTAACTAAACCTGTTAGTCTTAATTATTTAATATATATTTAAATTAATCTGTTATGAAACATGCTATGACAGCCAGTGTGTAATTGAATATATTTTAACAAATAACTTAGAAATTTTATTATTTATAAGTTAATTTAAAAACTGCATTGTGCAATTTACATGTTTGCATACTATTTTTTTTTAAAGTTGAGTGTTGATCATCTATTTAAAAATAAATAAATAAATAAAGGGCTCCCTACAGTTTTAAGCATAAGCCAAGGTAGATTTTTAACACTAAGAAAATTTAAACTATAACGGAACGTATTTAAAGAAAGAGCAACTTGTTCAGTAAACTACTGTTTATTTAAAAAATAAAAATAAAAAATAAATTAGTTTTACCCCCTGCTGTACCGAAATTGTACCGAACCGTGACGTTAAAACCGAGGTACGTACAGAACCGTCATATTTGTGTACCGTTACAACCCTAATATATATATATATATATATATATATATATATATATATATATATATATATATATATATATATATATATATATGAAGAAACAGAACAAACTGAGAACATCCAGAATCCAGAAGAACTGTGGCAACGTCTCCAAGATGCTTCAAGAAACCTACCTGCAAAGCCACAGAACCGTTAAAAGTTTTAGGCACTTGTGTAAAAATGCTGTAAAATGAGGATGCTGTCAAAAATAATGTCATAAATAGATTTGCTTTATATATTTACAAAGAAAATGTGTAACTAAACAAAATATTTTATATTTATAAATTTATATTTACATTTCATGAAACTTGTCAGTGTTATATTACTCATCTCTGCTGGGAGTGGGCTCTTCTCAGGGTGGGGTGGTCCGCTATCTTTCACTCCCTTAGTACGAAAACAAGACTAACAGACATAAAACATTTCCGTGTTTTCATACTGAAGTCACTTTACGAGCTGCCAAATGCTGATCAGATTCAGGAGCATCACTAACAGTAGTATGCCAGTGTTTCACTTCATCCCCCGTCCATTGCACAATGACAAACACGCACTGCATTGCTGGGACGGTCGATGTGTGCAAGACAGCCGTTCCCTTCTATCTCCAACCGTTCCTTCTGGAAGATCTCAAACGTCAGCTGAAAGCATCCCGTTACTCTTTTGTCTTCACCCTCCACCCTCCTTCCATTCCTTCCCCTCGTTTTCTGAAAGATAATTTATTCTTTACGACTGTCACGTCTCTCCCACTCACAGCTGCACGCTATCCATAAGCTCATCCCACACTAATAGATCGCTAGTCGGAGATTTGTGTCTCTACCCGGTTGGTCCCGTGAAATCACCCACAGTGCTCAAAAACAGAAAACACAGTCAAGATTAAACCAAGGTGTACATTTATATGCCTGTTCCGTGTCTGATGCTTTATGGGTAATGCCAGGATATAGTTGCTCAGTCTTTCTAGAGAGAAGTCACAACCTTCTAAAATCATTTCACAAAAGTCTCTTTAAATGTTGATCTATTTGAGCGACTTACTGCCTCAACCAATGGCGTAATTTGGGGGCGTGGTTATTCAATGAGGCAAAAGTCTGAAAAACAGTCATTGGGTTTCACTAACCATGCGTATATGAAATCTGCGTACACTGAGAAAAAAAAAAAATGGTGTAGGATTTCCTTGAAAACTTTTCACTCCGAAATTGCTATAGTAAATTTCACAAAGAACTACCAAGGACTGGCAAAGTAACATTGAATTAAACGTGAACATTTGAAGTATAAAGGCTGAAATTGTATTTCTTGTAAAACGTACTCCAATAATCTTTTATTTACAACTTCGAAAACAAATTTTTCACGAACAAATCCACTTTTGCACTAAAATCTATTCTAAATCACATGTATACTAAATTTGATACATCTATATGCCATCTTAAATATATTTCGGTAACGATTTACAATAAGGTCCCATTACGTCACGTTGCTTTAACTAACAATGAGCAATACATTTGTTACAGTATTTGTTTTTATCTTAGTTAATGTTAGCTAAAAAAATAAAAATAAATACAACTGTTCATTGTTAGTTCAGGTTAGTTCAGGTCATCTATAAAATATTAACAGACAACTTTTGATTTTGATCATTTATTTGTAAATATTGAAATGAACTAAGATGAATAAATTCTCATTGTTAATACATTTTATTGTTAGTTCAATGTTATGCAAATTGAATCTTATTGTAAAGTGTTACTATAATTCTTTATATAAAAGTACACTGTAAAAAATGATTTTTCAAAGTTGAATAATACATTATTGGAGTACATTTTCCAAAAACAAAAAAGTACTGTTCCAGTCTTTCTATTTCAAAATGTCATGCTTAATTCAAAGTTTTGTTTGCGGTTGCTCATTTACATTGCTTCAAATTCATTAACATTACAACGAGGTTAAGAACAAATTCTTGTGTAGATATATGTGTATTTAAAAAAAATTTCGTTATAGTTTCTTGTGCAACTTTTTTTTTTTTAAAAAAAGTTTTTTTTTCATAGAGTACAGTACATTTTGCAAGAAAATACTACTTCAGTCTTTCTACTTCAAAATTTCACATTTTATTCAATGTTTTGCTGTTTCTTTGCAATTATTTTTAAACTTACTAGCAATTTCTGAATGAAAAATCTGAAGAAAAAAATACTAGCAATTTCTGAGTGTTTTTAGAGTAAAATACTACACCAGGTTTTTTTTTTTTTTCACTGTGCATATAAATATGAACATGCCATTATTAGTGACGCCAATATTAGTGTATTTTTTGAGGCGGTTTGGGAAACCTGTTTGGAAACAGTCATTATCCAATTCCAAATGGAGACATAAAAATCACATACTTAACCTTGAATACGACTTTACAAAATGCATGATTTCTAGAATTGATCTATACTGTTATCTGCAATCAAAAGTCAGAGATCTCAATATGAACTCAAATCATCTCTCATGAAATGATCTGAACTGCTCTTTACTCTCATTATTCATTTGTCCATTTTTAATTCTGCTTCAGGAGAAACATTTCACACAAAGTTGAGTGGGAACTCTATATAAAAGAGCAACATTTGCGCAATAAAATTAGAGAACAGCCTTCATTCTGTGTTTTATTAGTCACTAAGCATTGCTAAGCAGTTATAAACGAACAGTGATCTATTAAACGCAGTCGCTCTCTCTCACCCGTGTGAGTTACTGGTGCATTGCTGTGCGATCGGGCCGTTTCTGTGTGAATAAAGCCGCTGGCATTATCCGCCGGAGCGAAACTCGCATTGAACAAACCATCTTGACACCAGAACAAAAGGTGCTTTAGAGGAGAGCACACACACCGTGGACTCTGTTTTTCTCTCTCATATTTTTTAATGACAAAATGTTTGCCAGAAACAGGTGGATTTATTTTGGGCAATCCGGGGCATAGTGATGGAGCTTAGATGGTTCCGGGCCCCAGGGCTTCAGACAACTAACAAAACACATCTTACTTCTGCTTTGCTGCCTGTCTGTAATGCCTTTCAGCCGAGAGCATGATGGTCCCGAGAGCTTTCCCTCGACTGACACCCTTAAAATCCATGAATGAACTCCAAAATACTGCCGTACTCACAGCAGAAAGAGTTTCAGCATGTGTATGTTACTGAATTATATTTCAGTTTAAGGCTAAACATACATTTGGATTTAAATGTAACATTATTTTGACACATTCAATACAACATTCATTGGAAACTAGTAGTGTGTAGATTTACCTAAAAAGTGAAGTGTGTTCAGATTTTCCAAATAATCTTGTAAGTGAGTGAATTATGAGATATAATATAATTAGATATAATAATATAAATTTTATGTAAATTTTATATAATATAAAGATATAATTATATATAATATATATTATTAAATACAAATATTATTACTTTTTATAATATTTGATTAGATTTGATTTTATATACAACATTATATAATATGAATTGTAATGTAATATGCATTATATGTAATATTGATTTTTTAAATTTTTTTATTGATTGTATTTAATTTAATATTGATTTTATTGATTTTTTTTATTATACAATTCTGAGAACTGATTTTTCTCCGCAGTAACATCCCAAATTTACCTAAAAAGTGGATTTTTTTTTTTTTTTAGATTTTCTAGATTAATCTAGTAATTTTTGTGTATATGAGTGAAAAAGAAAAAAATCACAAATGAAATCTATTTAATATCTCAAATGTTTTGCCTAGACAGTAATGACACAAAATAGAGAGCAAATGGAGACGTTTGTCTTCTAGTTTCAGAAGTTTCAGAACATTGTCTCAAACTGTGCTCCAATTTGCTTAGATCCCAAAGTCTGCAATTAAAAATAAACATATTTGATAACTTTTAAAATGGAGACAAAACCACTCCATATCATATATATACAGTGGGTACGGAAAGTATTCAGACCCCCTTAAATTTTTCACTCTTTGTTTTATTGCAGCCATTTGCTAAAATCATTTAAGTTAATTTTTTTTCCTCATTAATGTACAAACAGCACCCCATATTGACAGAAAAACACAGAATTGTTGACATTTTTGCAGATTTATTAAAAAAGAAAAACTGAAATATCACATGGTCCTAAATATTCAGACCCTTTGCTGTGACACTCATATATTTAACTCAGGTGCTGTCCATTTCTTCTGATCATCCTTGAGATGGTTCTACACCTTCATTTGGGTCCAGCTGTGTTTGATTATACTGATTGGACTTGATTAGGAAAGCCACACACCTGTCTATATAAGACCTTACAGCTCACAGTGCATGTCAGAGCAAATGAGAATCATGAGGTCAAAGGAACTGCCTGAAGAGCTCAGAGACAGAATTGTGGCAAGGCACAGATCTGGCCAAGGTTACAAAAAAATTTCTGCTGCACTTAAGGTTCCTAAGAGCACAGTGGCCTCCATAATCCTTAAATGGAAGACGTTTGGGACGACCAGAACCCTTCCTAGAGCTGGCCGTCCGGCCAAACTGAGCTATCGGGGGAGAAGAGCCTTGGTGAGAGAGGTAAAGAAGAACCCAAAGATCACTGTGGCTGAGCTCCAGAGATGCAGTCGGGAGATGGGAGAAAGTTGTAGAAAGTCAACCATCACTGTAGCCCTCCACCAGTTGGGGCTTTATGGCAGAGTGGCCCAACAGAAGCCTCTCCTCAGTGCAAGACACATGAAAGCCCACATGAAGGACTCCAAGATGGTGAGAAATAAGATTCTCTGGTTTGATGAGACCAAGATAGAACTTTTTGGCCTTAATTCTAAGCGGTATGTGTGGAGAAAACCAGGCACTGCTCATCACCTGTCCAATACAGTCCCAACAGTGAAGCATGGTGGTGGCAGCATCATGCTGTGGGGGTGTTTTTCAGCTGCAGGGACAGGACGACTGGTTGCAATCGAGGGAAAGATGAATGTACAGGGATATCCTGGACGAAAGCCTTCTCCAGAGTGCTCAGGACCTCAGACTGGGCCGAAGGTTTACCTTCCAACAAGACAATGACCCTAAGCACACAGCTAAAATAATGAAGGAGTGGCTTCACAACAACTCTGTTGTGACTGTTCTTGAATGGCCCAGCCAGAGCCCTGACTTAAACCCAATTGAGCATCTCTGGAGAGACCTAAAATTGGCTGTCCACCAACGTTTACCATCCAACCTGACAGAACTGGAGAGGATCTGCAAGGAGGAATGGTAGAGGATCCCCAAATCCAGGTGTGAAAAACTTGTTGCATCTTTCCCAAAAGACTCCATGGCTGTATTAGATCAAAAGGGTGCTTCTACTAAATACTGAGCAAAGGGTCTGAATACTTAGGACCATGTGATATTTCAGTTTTTCTTTTTTTAATAAATCTGCAAAAATTTCAACAATTCTGTGTTTTTCTGTCAATATGGGGTGCTGTGTGTACATTAATGAGGAAAAAAAAAATGAACTTAAATGGCTGCAATATAACAAAGAGTGAGACATTTAAGGGGGTCTGAATACTTTCCGTACCCACTGTGTATATATATATATATACATACAGTCATGGCCAAAAATATCGCCACCCTTGGTAAATATGACCAAAGAAGGCTGTGAAAATTAATCTGCATTGTTAATCCTTTTGATCTTTTGTTTAAAAAATTCACAAAAATCTAACCTTTCATTGGATAATAAGAATTTAAAATGGGGGGGGAAATATCATTATGAAATGTTTTTTCTCTAATACACATTGGCCACAATTAACGGCACCCTTTTATTCAATACTTTTTGAAACCTCCATTTGCCATTTTAACAGCTCTAAATGTTCTCCTATAATGCCTGATGAGGTTAGAGAACACCTGACAAGAGATCAGAGACCATTCCTTCATCCAGAATCACTCCAGACCCTTTAGATTCTCAGCTCCATGTTGGTGCTTCTTCTCTTCAGTTCACCCACTCATTTTCTACAGGGTTCAGGTCAGAGGACTGGAATGGCCATAGCAGAAGCTTGGTTTTGTGCTCAGTGACCCATTTTTGTGTTGTTTTTGAGGTTTGTGTTTGGATTATTGTACGGTTAGAAGATCCAAACATGGCCCATTATAAGATTTCTAACAGAGTCAGTCACTTATTGATTTTTTATCTGTTGGTATTTGATAGAATCCAAGATGCCATGTGTCTAAACAAGATGTCCAGGACCTCCAGCAGAAAAATAGGCTCACAACATCAAAAATACAGCAGTATATTTCATTGTACTCATGGGGTACTTTTTATCCCTGTGTTCACCAAGCCCATCTTGAGTATTTGCTGCTAAAAAGCTCATTTTTTAGTTTTATCTGACCATAGAAGCCAGTTCCATTTGAAGTTCCAGTCGTGTCTGATAGCTGAATATGCTGGAGTTTGTTTTTGGATGAGCGAGGAGAATTTTTCTTGAAACCCTCCCAAACAACATGTGGTGATGTAGGTGCTGTTTGACTATTTTAAGGTTTTCTGACCCCGAAACTCAACTATTTTCAGCAATTCTCCAGCTGTGGTCCTTGGAGAGTCTTTAGCCACTCAAACTCTCCTTTTCACCGTGCATTAGGATGATATAGACACACATCCTCTTCCAGGCAGTTTCCTAACATTTTATGTTGATTGGAAATTCTTAATTACTGCCCTGATGGTGGAAATGGGAATTTTCACTGCTCTAGCTCTTTTCTTAAAGCCACTTCACTAATTCGTGAAGCTCAATTATCTTTTGCTGCACATCAGAAATATATTCTTTGGTTTTTCTCATTGTGATGGATGATTAAGGGAATTTGGGCTTTGTTTTCCCTCCTATTTATATTTCTGTGAAACAGTAAGCCATGGCTGGATAATTTCATGTTCATAATCACCCTGGAGTGCTCAAAATTGTGAATATGAATGGGAATATACTTCAGAGATATTTTACTCATAAGAATTTCTAGGGGCACCAATAATAGTGTCCAACGTGTATTAGAGAAAAACATTTATTTCATAATGATATTCCCCCCATTTTAAATTCTTATTATCCAATGAAAGGTTAGATTTTTGTGAATTTTTTAAATAAAAGATCAAAAGGATTAATAATGCAGGTTTATTTTCAGAGCCTTCTTTGATCATATTTACCAAGGGTGCTGACTGTATATATATATATATATATATATATATATTAGATTTTTTGTAATATTTTATATTTTAAATCTATAGAATTTTTATTTCATTTTTGTATAATTCTGAAAACAGAGTTAATTGTCTCTGTAAAAACATCCCAAATGTCAGTCAGCTTAGATCCCAAAGTCTGCAATCAAGTCAGAGATCTCAAACATTTCTCATCAAATCCATATTCATTTTACAGCTCTAAGCTCTATACTTTTTCATTTTTCCTAAGGAATTTTAGCTGAAACATCTGAGACAAAGTCTCATGCACTGAAGCGCTATGAAAGAGCATAATATCTACCGCAGTACAAGAGCAAATCAACCTAAACCCTCTTGTTTTTTTCCCTTTAATTCCAAAGATAACTCCACACATGCCACAATCAAGCAAACGGACCACAAGATATTATAAACATGTGTTTTCCTCACAAACGTAAAGAAAGGCTGGATGGGCAAGCTGCTCGCTTGATTTAACTATGATATCTAATGATGTATGTTTCCTCCTCATGCCCTATTAAGATTAAGAGTGACTGGAACTGCGCAATACGGGCACAATTTCTGGCCTTTGGAAGCGCGGCCTCAAACATGAGTCACAGCGAATATCACTGCCTCATTTTAGGCAACTTTCCCAAATGGGCTTCGAAGACATGGAAGTGGAAAGCTGTCCCTGACACGGCCGGGAAACAAGCATAAAAAGCCACCAGCACAATTCATCTTGTCATTTATAGTGGGGAAATGGCGACGAGTCTATTCTTTTCGGGTTTAACGATCATTATGTTGAGAGGTGATGTGTGTTTAATGGGTTTTCAAGCTTCTGAAATACAGGAAACGAGTTGGGATTCATACTGGTGTCGTGCGCTTGAAAACACCAATGTTTTGGACCAAACGTAGTTTAAAACTTTTCATAAATGGACTTTTGCATTAAACAACTATTAATTTAGAAAGCAATCAACCAGCAGGAACAAAACAATGCTATAGTGAATGCAAAAAATAAAAAGTAATTAATCATATAATGCCTAATTAGGACAGAAAAGTTTTAAAACTTTTAAACTTTTAAAATTGAGAAGAGAAACTACTTTCCAGATCTTTTGTATTTAATGTCCAAACTCTGTTACTGTAATGCAAATGTTTTTTTCACTTGTTAATACTAATATAAAATATTATACAATATTATATATTTTATGTAATATTTATTATATATAAAAGGTTACATATTATGAAATACTAATAAAATATTATATATATATATATATATATATATATATATATATATATATATATATTAAAACATAAAATTATATTACAATATTGTATACAATATATAACAAGTAATATACAGTCATTTTTTTGCATATTAAATATTAATATAAAACATCAAATATATTAAATTATATAGATAAAAATATATATTACATAATAAATACTGATATAAAATATTCTATAATATAAATCTAAAATATTACAGATTGTCTTATGTAACATGTTATGTAAAAGTTTTTATATAGTATATAATATATTATATAACATATGAGTTTCAGGACCCAGATTCCCAAAGAGTTATTTTCCCCTGCAAAAACATCCCAGATGTCAGTCAACTTGATATTTATTTTACTTTTAATTGCATCGTATCTGAATAGAAAAAATATCAGTGCAGCACTCTGTAACATCCAGAAATATACTCGTTCAACATTTCATGAACTGAGGAAGGATCTTTGAATCATAGAGACTGGTTTACTAAAGTCGGAAAAAGAAAAGTGGCCCGAACGTCTATCGCATACCTTACTGAGAACTACGGCTAGATTACAGCAAAGATGAACCGATGTTAACATGCGTCAGCTGACCAAAAGAAAAAAAAAAAATTGACAGTGGTTTCGGAAGTCAACACATCATTAGCCATCAAACGTTCCTGTGGGAAAACACGGGGCCTTTTTCCTTCCCTCTATAAGACGTTTTCAGTCACGAGCTTCTACAAAGTCTTTCTCTCGGTTTACACTTAGTACAAAAGAACACATTTCTACCCGTTAGCTCTTCGGTTCCTTAGGAGACTATGACATATAATATATAATAATTTATTTTCAGTGTTCAAACAGACAGATCCAGTGTGACTGGATAACTAACATACTCTACCAGGTTCCAGTTGGCATTTATACATCCTTGATTTGCACTGAGCTCCTTAAACACAACTCAACGAGTTCCTCCGTGGCGTTTTGAGACGATGCCGAGTCCCACCCTACGAATCCCAGCATGCACGGCTGGCATCCTGCAGTCCTTTAGCGCGAGTCAGTGCACGTACCTCCAGGCTCGTACCTACCGATAGAGTATTTAGTATTTTAACTCTGTGTTAAAGCAAATATACATTCTGCTGTGCAAAACGAGCCGAGCGATTCATTTGCAGGTGAACACCTCCGTCCTCTCGCTACAGGTGTTGCATTTCACAAAACAGCACCACTGGAATTTACAGTTGCATTGCCACACTTTGGTGTACTGATGCGTGTTGTAGCCCCGCCCACAGCACATGAGGTCACAACCATCCGTGTGCAGCGACGTCCGGTTGCAAAGGCGCCCCTGCGTCCCCACGCTGCCCGTTTTGGCGTCCTCTTCGCAGTAGTTGGGCGAGCGCTCGATGTAGACCAGGTCCGTTTCTAAGGGCTTCTGGTAACCTTGCGCCTTCTTCACCTTGAGGAAGGTGGGCTGCCGCAGGCGCGAGGCGCGGACCACTTCCACGTGCACCGCTTTGTTGTACTTGTCCTTCAGGACGTAGCCGATCTCGCGGAACTTGGGGAGCGTGGTCCAGCAGGTTTTTGTGGTGCAGGAGCCCGACACGCCATGACATTTGCATTCCAGCTTCATCCGCTCCTCCAGAACCTGCGGGAAACAGTACCAGTCTCGGTTAGAGTGTCATTTACATAAACTGTTTGTTACCATGGACCACAAAACCAGTCATAAGGGTCAATTTTTTCATCATTCATCATTTGAAAGCTGAATAAATAAGCTTTCCGTTGATGTATGGTTTGTTAGGATAGGACAATATTTGGCTGAGATACAACTATTTGAAAATCTGGAATCTGAGGGTGCAAAAAATATTGAGAAAATCACTTTTAAAGTTGTCCAAATGAAGTTCTTAGCTATGCATATTACTAATCAGAAATTAAGTTTTGATATATTTATGGTAGGAGATTTACAAAATATCTTCATGGACCATGATCTTTACTTAATATCCTAATGATTTTTGGCATAAAAGAAAAATGGATAATTTTGACCCACCACTAACAACACCTCAAAGTTAGTTGTATTCCTGGGTTTGAGAAACAGACAGAATTTCATTCAACTCGCTGAATAATTTGTTATGAGAAATCCAGCTGAGCTTGTTCTTAAGTTTTCATATTTCCAGTGTTTTGCACATCACCCAGAATAACTCAAAAAGAGTTCACTAGAGGATTTTGCCCTTCTTCACCCAAAACTGATTGTCCATATAAAACTGAACATCCCTCATGGTTGCAAACATAGCTGAGATATTTCAGAAGACACACATTATGAAATCAATTCACAGAAGAAAAAAGTCTTTGCGAGCCCAGACTAGGGCTAATTTGCATATTAATTTTCTTTCAATTTCACATAGCTTGCAGTTTATAGTTTACTACTTGCTGTATAATGTTTCAAAAATTATATATCATAATATAAATAACTATAAGTAATTTATAGTGTAAGTAATATTTTATTATAAACATATTTCATAGTATAATACATATTATATCATATTAAATAATATAATATAATATAATATAATATAATATAATAAAAAAATCCAGGTGTTCATTAGTCATGTTCATTTTTATTTAGTTTAGTTTTTTAATAAAAAATAGTTAGAATTAATTACTTAATTAAATAAAGTATTAATTAAAGTATTAATTACTTTATTAATTAAAGTAATAGTTTATTATAAAGTATATTATATAATACATATTATTACATCAGATTTAATATATGTGTTAATCAGTGTCATATTAATCAGTGTTAACTTTTGTTTTATTTTATACAATTTTGATAGTAATGTATGATTCTGCAACTCTGTATTACAAGTGTTGGACACCACTTGATATCCCATTTAAAATACTAGCTTACTGCATACTGCCTTTTTTTAAGGTTCTATATTATATAATGTTTATTTATTACTTTTATAAAGTATTTCATATAATATATTAGCATACTAAATATTTATATTTTACATAATATTTTATAAAATATTTAAGTAATATCTTATAATAAATATTTTATATAATAATATAATATATAATACATTAAATATTTAGATGTAATATAATATTTGATGTAATGTAATATTTAAATGATATTTTCTAATAAAGTATAATATTTTATCTTATAGTATAAAATATAATCCCCCGGTTTCACAGACAAGGCTTTGTACTAAAATGTTAGTCTGAGCTGTTTCAACTGGAAGAAACTTGCACTGACTGATCTTAAAATATATCAATGCTTTTGTTTTGTCTCCAATAAGTATTATTATATGATCTCTGTTAATCAGTGTCGTGGTTTTTTTTTTTTTTTTTTTTTTAGTTTTCTACAATTACAGTACTATTGTACAATTATACAACTCTGGTGTGCTTTGCTGGTCATCACTTGATATCCAATATAAAATACTAGCTTACAGTTTATTGTATTCTGCCTAATGTTTTAAAAATAGTACTGCAAATGAAACAGAATGCATAATTCAATGGTAAATGTAGTAGTTCATTGTTGTCATATCTCTATGCTGGTCACGGGACCTCATCACATTGCATGACAGGCGCATCTGGAAAATAAACAAGTCTTTTGCATTTTCAAATGCAAAATGTCTCTACAAAAATCACAGGTTAAATGATTATTAGTTACTCATCACATAGAAAAAGGACGATTAAGGTGGCCACATTGCTTTGTGGGACACAGTATCTGTCACAAACAATGCACATTCAACATACTTCAGAAATAGTATGAGAGTATGCTATTCTGAACACTAAAACACAGCACACGCTAACGGCTTTCGGAAATCAGCCTTTTTATGGTTTGCACTGGGCTGTTTGGAAGACAAGTAACGTACATGCAGTGGAAAAACCATATGCTGGCATAGCGACGATCTAATGTGCTACATTAATACTGCCGGAGACTTCAGACGCTCGCTGCTGATCCGCACCAGCAGCTCTCTGCCAGTTACCCATCAAACCTACTCTGTAATTCTCTCTACCTTCCTGCACACCACATCTATGAGCAGGAAAAATACATATAAATCTCCTATAACCAAACACCATGATATTCCCAGTTAGAAGTGGATTATTGAGCTATTTAATGCATTGCAGATCTTTCGCAGAAGTGAAGCTACCGAACGTCATCAAATGGAAAGAAAGCGGAAGAAACCTGCATTACAGATGGAGAAAGGGTTCAAATCATCAAGCACACATGTACAGTGTACTGCAAAGAAAAGGAGATGTTTTATTTTTAGATTAACATTGGATATCAATACTGTATGAAATGCTGAAAGACTTTTTCCAGACCTTTTTCCCTGTCTGGCACGATTCCTCACCAAAAGCAATTATCATTTCCCTGGAAAACACATGTAAACTAATTGATCAATCCCACAAAACCGTCTTGACCCACGCAAGGCCATTGACAGTTAAAGTCGGTTGGGAGATCTCGATTTGAACAGGGCCTGTGCAATAACAAAAGAGGTCAGAAGGATTGTTCTGGCAAGACTTTTATAAAAGTCTACAGTGAATATTTTACTTCCTGGCCTTTTCCTATGACTCATATGAAGGCTGCCAGTTTTCCATTTTAATAAAAAAAAAAGGTTCCTAATTGGCCTCTAATTGAATTATGCTAAAAACGAACAGAATAAATATAATTATTATTATTACTTTATAATTTTACATTTTAAACATTTACTTGTTTTAAAACCTATTGAGCTGGCCAAATAAATGGCATTGTAAGGCATCACACACACACACACACACAGATAGACTGCATGCATTACAAGGCATAATACTTTTTTAAAGACTGCATTGAGAGGCATAATGTCTATGAAAGTTTATGAAAAGTCTATGAAAAACATGCATTTTTAATTTTCATTTTTGCGTTGCATACATATATAGATGATATTGTGTGTGTGTGTGTGTGTGTGTGAGTGTGTGTGTGTGTGCGTGTGTATAGTTATGTTATACAGTTAGTTTTATACTTTACATAAAAATAAAATATTAATAATAATAATATTATTTTAAAATAAAGTAATAATATAAAAGTAATAAAATAATTATATACTGCTTTTTCATATTACTTTATTTATATAGTATTTCATTTTATTTTTTTTATTGTACTTTTAACATTATTTATTTAAAACATGCATTGTCAAAAAAAAAAATAAATAAAAATAACATTAAATAGTATCTAAAGCAAGGTAGCTCACTAGGTTTTGAAACCATTAATAAAAAAGACCTCTAACACTTCTTTTTATATTGAATTGTTTTTTAATCTATTATATAATTACCAAAAAAAAAAAATATTGCTATGTGTACTGTGTTAGGCTAACTGAGACTTGTCATAGCTCTTGCTTATTATTGCTCTTTTGTTGATTCTGATTGCTTCCATTGTCCTCATTTGTAAGTCGCTTTGGATAAAAGCGTCTGCTAAATGACTAAATATAAATGTAATAACAAGTAGAATGTTTTAATTTTGCCATGCAGTAATCATATTTCATAAAATGTAAACTGGATTTTCAGCCATTACTTAACCAATTAACAAATTGTTCCCTTGTAAAACACTGATTATGTGAACACCCGCACAATGTTGAAATCAGTTCCACGTGGCTTCAATGCATCAATGTTGATTCTGCAGGGAAATACGTTCAGGACTACCATTGATTCAACATACAACGAGCCAGCGTATGCCCGCAGGCAACGGCGTTTCAAAATGAACGATGTGTTACTTCACAAGCCGTCCGAAGGCCTGCAGTGCTGTTTACATTTGCCTGGATACGCTTACATCCACAGTGCTAATGTGGACCAGTTTTGGCCCTGGCTCGCTCCAACCACATACACGTATGATAGCAATTGAAATTCCAGAGCGGCAACTTCCATCTTCCCCCCATCCAGAGTCATATGGTACGTCCCGTCTCCCCTTACCCTATGATGCTATGGCTCCATGAGTGCCATTGTGGGTCCTCTATAAAAGACAAGAAAAAAGCCTGACTCAATGGAGCGAGGGCTGTGTTTTCAGTGCTGCAGAAAGACTCGCAATAATATCCTGTTACAGGCTTTAGACTTGATGATTCCATGCAGCGGCCCACGATGGGATTGGCCAGGCTCCAACTGGCAACCGCGATCCTGGGGCTCAGTCCCGGCTCGGCTCAGGCTCGCTCACACCATAAAGCCCTGTGTTATTAATTAGATCCATTTGTCACCGGAGTGCATGCGGTTCTGCTGTTTCAGTGCATGTTGTTTTGTGTTCTTGGATGACTAACAGCTATCAAACAAACAAACATGGCCAGAGGGGCGAGCGGCCAAACCGAGCTTGAACCGGGATCAAGGAGGGAACCGAGAAAACACGCAGTAATTGGCTGAAGCGAAACGAGTTGCTGAAAACGGCTGACTGTTGCAGAGCGATCAAGTCTGCTTTGGGTTGCTCGGTGGGGGAATCGTTTTAGATGCCACCTGAAACACCTGTTTTACATAGGAAGAATGAACTGCGCCACCCACAATACGGCGAACGGTTTTGGAGGACTGTCAAGATAAGCCACACCGCATGTCTTCGCAGAGCCAAACTCTAAAACGCTCTTTAAGCTGATAAAAAATGACATCGAAGTCTAAATGCATTTGTCTTTTCAGCATGAATTAATGGATACATTTCTCAAGAATTCGTTATTTGTTTCTTCAACTAAACGGCGGCCAAAATGCGCTTCCAAGCTTCAACATTTTAAAGCCTCCGACATCTAAAACAGATTAAGAAGCATTGTCTGGAAGATTTTCCCAGCTGTGCAGTCAAACAAAATGGATAAATGTTTCTGCAAGGCGACCACGACCAATGTTGGTAAATTGTCAAATTAAAATGCTCTTGAGAAATAACAAATGAATGCATAAGAACTTTTCCCCGAACATTTTATTTGTTTCTTGAAGGCAAAAACTCTTCCAAGCTCCAAAGTTCTTCAAACAGCTTCTGAAGCCTAAACAGATTAAGAAGCATTGTCTGGATGCTTCTCCCGGCCGTGCAGTCAAACAAAACTTTTGGATGAATGGTCTGGCAGTCTTGCAGAAACAATGCTGCTAAATGTCGAATCTAAATTTTTAAGCTTGTGCAGAAAAAAGCCTCACCTTTCGGCCAGCTTCATTGTTATGAAGGTTCATCAGCCGTCGGGCATTTTTTTTAATCTCCCGGGCGTCCACGAACTTCCGGGAGAACTCGATGCCGTATTTGATGTCCGCGGAGCATCCGCCCCATTTCCAGCCCTCCTCCTGGTTGTAGTAGCCCTGTTTCTCCCTGTCGCAGCTGCAGTGGCTCATGTTGCCTTGGCTGCATGCGGCCGTCACGGCGTGGGCGACCCCAGCGGCGGTGATGGCGTAGGTGAATGCCGCCTCCCTGCTGCCTGGGGGGAAGAGGGAACAGGCTGTGACATCTGCTCAACAGGACTTGATCACAAAACAAATTTGCATGCACAAACTAGCAAAATCAACATTTTGTGGTTTTGCTGTGTAGTAACTGATTACATGTAATCTGGAATCAGTAATCAAAATTAAATGAAAATTAGCCCATGTTTTACTCACCCTCAAAGCATACTAAGTGTATATGACTTTCTTCTTTCAGACAAATCCAATCAGTTATATTAAAAATTATCCTGGATCTTCCAAGTGTTACAATGGGAGTAGGTGGGTGTTTTTGTTCAACAGTCCAAAAATAGTCAAATAAAGCACGCACATCCTTAATAAAACATGCCTCACACGGCTCCGGGGGGTGAATGAAGGCCTCCTGTAGCGAATCGATGCATTTTTGTAAGAAAAATATCCATATTTAAAAAGCTATAAACACTCTTTTCTCACTTCTGCTGACTGTCAAATGTGCAATCCGTTCCGGCGGATGACGTAGGAAGTACGCATCGCACATGCGCCAGTGAGAAGCACATTATTTAGAATTAGAAGCACAAAATGAGGATTTGTAAAGAAAAATGTCGGAGGATTTTGATATAAGCCAAAAAGAGACTGGTTTGTCTTTGCTAAAGTAAGGAAACTTTGCTTCTTTTGCTCCTGTAAACAAACTTGCGAGACTAGCATATCTCACAGGTGTGTGCGCGACGCATACGTCCTACGTCATTGCTCGTATGACAGTCAGTGGAAGTGAGATAAAAATGTTTATAACATTTTAAATATGGATATTTTTCTTACAAAAATGCATCGATTCGCTACAGGATGCCTTTATTCACTCCCCTGAGCCGTGTGAGGCATGTTTAATTTTGGATGTGTGCTCTTTAGTTGACTACTTTTGGACTGTTGAACAAAAACACCCGCCTAGTCCCATTCTAATGCTTGGAAGAGCCAGGATAATTTTTAAGATAACTCCGATTGAATTCGTCTGAAAGAAGAAAGTCATAAAAACCTAGGATGCTTTGAGGGTGCGTAAAACATGGACTAATTTTCATTTTTGGGTGAACTAAACCTTTAAGTACTTGTAATTAGATTATATTATGATTTAAATGCTCATTTCAGATTACAGTTACTTGGATGGATTACATATTTACAGATTATTCACACAATGGCAGTAAATTATTCATAATTTATTGATTCTCCCTAATTCTTTTTTCTCTTTTTACATTTTTTTTTTTCATGTGATGCAGAGATTCC
The DNA here is from genome assembly GCA_039654775.1 of Spinibarbus caldwelli. Taxonomy (NCBI): domain Eukaryota; kingdom Metazoa; phylum Chordata; class Actinopteri; order Cypriniformes; family Cyprinidae; genus Spinibarbus; species Spinibarbus caldwelli. Next base: position 3,657,725 of record CM077264.1, read on the forward strand.
CAAACCTTTTGTCTGTCAAACCACTTTGACCTAAAAATTTACTTGAAGTCCCCTTGAGATTTAAAGTTAATATTTCAATAATTTAACAACACATTTGCATGTTCTCTGATTGGTTAACAATAATCCCATTTAAACCTATAAACAAGTTATGTCAAAAGTACTCTGAAAGCAAGAAGTCCCACTAAATCACCTAAAATGAGCCATCTCACTTACATTATTGACTACAATTTTCAACATATAATTTGTAATAGGTAACATACAATTTGTAAGTAATCCACCCAGCACTGTTTGTGGTATATATTGGTAGTAATAAAGCAAGTATCACTCTTTACTGTTGCTCACACAACAGGTTAGAGATTTAAGCAAACCCAAGTATCTGTCTGTTAAACCATCAAATTTTGCTGAGGAAAGGCATGCTGTTACTTTACTAAGATGGGTAAAAACAGCATAGCGACACCCTAGCAACCAATAACATTGGGCAAATACAAATTAGAACACCTTAGAAACTGCATAGCAACATCTGAGACACCAGCCAAAACTCCCTAGCAACCACATAACGAGTTAACCAGTTAGAATACCTTAGAAACTGCATAGCAACCAGCCAGAACACTCTAGCAAACACACTGTGCTAAAAACAAATTAGTACACCTTAACAACCAGCCAGAACACCCTGGAAACCACATAACAACAACACTCTAGCAAGGACATTGTGCTAAACAAATTAAAATACCTTAGCATCCAGCCAGAACACCCTGGCAAACATATCACATTGTGTTAAAAGAAAAATCACAACACCTTAGGAACTGCATAGCAACACTCTTACATAACATTATGCAAAAAACAAATTAGAACAATTTAGCAACTGCATGATAACACCCTGGTAACCAGCCAGAACACCTAATATAATGGCAGCGACATTTGCATGTGCAAACAACACTGATGTTTTATTTAAAAAAAGAAGCTATCTAATTTGCTATCTACACTGTTAGAAACTCATAAATAATATGAGCAACAAAATCAGTTGAAGTGTTCAGATACTCAATATCTTCAGGAAAACATGATTTGGAATCTTTATATAATCGTTAAAAATGAAAATAGAGTGGTATGGAATAATAATAGTAATATTTTAGAGAAGCAATTTCAAATGAGAATGTATGATTAGTCCAGAATTCTGTGTAGCTTCCAAAGATGAAAAATGTGTGATAAGCTGGTTTCATCCCAGCTGCTGAATAGTGTTTCTGTACACCTTTGGGGAAAAGGCTGCAGCTGTTAACCAGCGGCCGCAGATGTTTCTCAGAGTGTGAGAAAGAAAATCCAAGGTGCTGTCCAAAGTGCTGAATTCTCCTGCCAGAGCACCTTACAAAACCACCACAAGAAACACAGCGAGGTACATCTGGCCCTCTGCTGCTGCTGCTGGGACGTCTAGCAGGTTCCACTCACACATACATCTGAAGTTTTATTTAATGTGACACATGGAGCAAACATAGGAGGACATTCACAGTACATCAGCTCAACAATTACGAGAAATAAACGAACTGATAACAGCAATATCTGATCATCTCAGAAGAACCAAACTCTCTTATTAAAAGCTTTCTAAAGAGAGGTGTCCTGTTACTTTAAGTGATCACATGTATGATTTTTACATCCTGGACAGAAAAAAATAGCAACAAAACATCGAGCAAAACTAGAGATGCACCAATTGCAATTTTCTTGGCCGATTCCAATTTCTGATTTTTTTTTTAAGTGTGACCTGCCGATACCGATTTTTGTAGATTCCGATTTTCTTTCTAAATACTATAATTGACAGCATTTACAAACAAAAATCTATACTTTTTTTTAATGCAAAAAAAAAAAAAATTATATTTTATATATATATATATATATATATATATATATATATATATATATATATATATATATTTATAAATGATTAAACATTACAATTCCCCCAATATGGACAAAGTTACAGATGTTCTCTCACTTAAACAACTCTCAAAATAAAGTGCTCCGTGACTCGAAATAACAATTAACTGCAAGGAGTTGCTGTTTATAACAAAACAGATGTCATTTCCCACTGTTTCTTAAATTGTAATTTTTTCACTAACCATATTAAATGTGTCATCGTTCACATCAAATTCTTACATTGTTTCAATTAAGTCAGTTAGAATAATAAGAAACTGTAGAGCTGTTACCATTCAAATGAAATCAGTATCAACAAACTCCTTCTTTGCACTGCAGGAAACACAGAAGCTGCATCTGAAGTGCCATTAGATGTAGATTTACACAGACTGTTTATAAAGTTGAGGTGCCATAAATGCATTTACATTTACATTTACATTTACATTTACATTTATGCATTTAGCAGACGCTTTTATCCAAAGCGACTTACAACGCATTCAGGCTATACATTTTTTTTATCAGTGTGCATTTACACTACAAAATTTCGAGTGCATGACGAATTTTATAAGATTAATGTTTTAAATATTTTTTAAACATACAAATAAGAAATGTTGGAATGATAGTTTTAAATATGAAACCAAACCAGTAGGTGGCGGCAAATGATGTTTGAATGAGTGAGTCATTTAGTCCTTCATTCAGCAAATTTGTTCAAACGGCTGATTCGTTCAGAAACGAGGCAAGTGACTACTGTCTTTATGAATAGGTTACTGAATCATTGACTCACTTGATTCGTTGAAAAACGTGGATTCATTCAGTAACGAAACACCGCCGTCTGTTGCTGGGAGACACACAACGGTTCTGCTGTGGCTTTGATTGGTACTATTTTCATCAGCAAAATTGAGCAAAAATAGTCAATATTGTGTCCAAAATGTAAGTCACTTAATTTTAACTTCTTGTTAAATAACCACTATTGTATAAAATCGTGTTTGAGACATTGTGGTCATTTTTTTTTTTTTTTTTTTACTACCACAGTATGCATCTATAACTTTCTCTGTGCTGTTGTGCTCATTTGTTTTGATTTCTGCACGAGTCTCTCTCTCACACTAACCCAGGCTGCGCAACTCTCATCTGGCACAACATAAATACATTATCAGTCGCCGTAAGTGTGACCTCAAAACAGACCGGCTCGGACTCGACAGATTGACCGGCCGGTCACCGGTCTGGGCCGGTCATACGGAAAATCGGCTAATTCCGTCCCTTGCCGGTCGATCGGTGCATCTCTAGGCAAAACCAATCTTAACACCGTAGCAACTCCCAAGAAACCAGCTAAAACACCTTCGCAAGCACATTACATGCTTAAAAACCAATTAGAAAACCTTAGCAACTACATAGCAGCACCCTAGAAACCACATAATATTGGGCAAAAACATACCTTAACACCTAAGCAACTCCCTAGCAACCAAAATATGCTAAAAACAAATTAGAAGACTTCAGCAACACCCTAGCATCCACCCAGAACACTCTAGCAACCACACTATGCTAAAAACAAATTAGAACATCTTAGCAACAACTTTGCAATCTGAACAGTCTGGGGAAATAAATTAATGAAATAAAATGAAACTCAAACTTTGATCATCTCAAAAGAACCAAACTCTCTCATCAAATCAATGTCTTGCTAAAGAGAGGTGTGCTGTTACTTACTAAGTTATCACAAGCATAGGAACACCCTAACAACCAAATAGCATTGGGCAAAAACAATCTGCACATCTAAACAACTCCCTAGCAACCAGCTAAAACACCCAGGGAAGCTCGTTATGTGCTAAAAACCAATTATAACACCTTAGCAACTGAATAGCAACACCCTAGCAACCAGACAAAACACATGAGCAACCACACTGTGCAAAAACATGCATGGTTTTGACATGCTGGACAAAAAACAGCATACCAACACCCAAGCAACCACATAACACTGGGCAAAATTCCAAACACCTTAGAGACTCCCTAGCAACCAGCCAAAACATTCTAGCATCCAAATACTTAAAACAAATTAGAACGCTTACTAATCACATTGCAACACCCTAGCAACCATCAATAACACTCTAGCATCCAAAATGCTAGAAATCAATTAGAACACAATAGCAACACTTTAGCAACCATCCAGAACACTCTAGCATCCAAAATGTGCTTAAAATAAACACCTTGGCAACTGCATAGCAACACCCTAGAAACCACCTAACACTGGACAAACAACAACATGAACACCTAAGCAACTCTCTAGCAACCAGCCAAAACACTCTAGCAAACAAAATATGCTAAAAACAAATTAGAAGATCTTAGCAAATGCATAGCAACACCCTAGCAACCATTCAGAACACTCCACCATCCAAAATGTGCTAAAAACAAATAAAAACACCTTAGCAACTACATAGCAACACCTTAGCAACCATCCAGAACACTCTAGCATCCAAAATGTGCTAAAAATAAATTAGAACACCTTGGCAACTCTATAGCAACACCCTAGAAACCACATAACTTCGGACTAAAAAAAAAAAAAAAAAACAATATGAACGCCTAAGCAATTCCCTAGCAACCAGCCAAACACTCTAGTAACCAAAATATGCTAAAAACAAATTAGAAGATCTTAGCAACTGCATAGCAACACCCTAGCAACCACCCAGAACACTCCAGCATCCAAAATGTGCTATAAACAACTTAGAACACCTTAGCAACTGCATAGCAACGCCCTAGCAACCACTCAGAACACTCTAGCAACCACACTGTGCTAAAACAAATTAAAACATCTTAGCAACACCTTAGCAACTTGAACAGTCTGGATACATAAATTAATGATAAAAACTGAAAAACTTGTCGTATCATACCAAAAAGATGCTGTAAAGGTGCTTCAACTAAGTACTGAGTTAAGGGTATGAATACTTATGTAATGGAATCATTTCAGTTTTTTATTTCTAATAAATTTGCAAAGTTGTTACAAATCTGTTTTGTGCTTTGTCATTATGGTGTATGAAAAAAAATGAAGGGTTATGAATACTTTCGCAAGACACTGTAATTGCTTATTTTTATCTATTAATGGACAATTATGGCTTCATGAAATTTACCCTTCAAAATATGTTTGTCCAAAATGTTACAAGTAGAAATACTGAGACCATAATAATCAACCAGCCAACTTGTGACAGCAGAGAAGACTTTCCCTCCTCATACACACTGGCATGTCTTTGACTCAAACACACACATACACACAGTGACAATGTAATAGCAAAAGCAGGAAAAAAAATATTAGTGCCAATGTAATGGCAAAAGCAGGAAAAAAAATATTAGTGCCAATGTAATGGCAAAAGCACGGACCAGCGTTTGGCTCCCACATGCACACGCACGCACACATGCACACACACGCGCACACACACACACACACAAAGACTTTAGGGAAATGAAGGGGTGTTGATGGACTATCACCCCCTGTTGTGTCTGGATCTACGACGGCTGCTAATGAGACCAAATTATACAGAGAAACAGAGAGCAGATGCAGAGTCTCTCTTTGAGGCCAGTCAGTTCTATGTTCAGAATAACACTAACATACTTCTCTTACTATTTATGAAGCATACAGTCTATATGCAGCATGTGTGCAGTAAACAACAGGGCACAGTGGATAAAATAATCTTTCTTTTTCAGTGTAATTACAGAGGCAGTGTTTTCATCTCTTTTTGTTTTTTTTTTACTTTGACATTTTTACTAAAAATCTAATTGGCTATGCAAAATATTTTCCAAAATGTTATTTCTTTCTTTTTTATGATTTATTTTTGTATTTTTTTTTTTTTTTTGCCTTTCAGGGCTCCAGACTATTTTTACTAGGAGCACTATAGCCCCTGACTGAAAATTTTTATGAGCACAAGCAGAAAATTTAGGGGCATACTTTAAATCAGCCTGCAATGCAATCGTTCACATATTTTCCCCATTTTAACTGTATTACTGACAAATGCTTTGAGAATAAATAGACTTAACTCATAGAGATTACAATGTGCAGTATTCTTTTAATTTCAGAGAGATATGACAAATATATACAGGTGCATATCAATAAATTAGAATGCCTTGGAAAAGTTAATTTATTTCAGTAATTCAACTCAAATTGTGAAACTCATGTATTAAATAAATTCAATGCACACAGACTGAAGTAGTTTAAGTCTTTGGTTCTTTTAATTGTGATGATTTTGGCTCACATTTAACAAAAACCCACCAATTCACTATCTCAACAAATTAGAATACTTCATAAGACCAATAATAAAAAAAAAAAATTAAAAAAAAAAAAACATTTTTAGTGAATTGTTGGCCTTCTGGAAAGTATGTTCATTTACTGTATATGTACTCAATACTTGGTAGAGGCTCCTTTTGCTTTAATTACTGCCTCAATTCGGCGTGGCATGGAGGTGATCAGTTTGTGGCACTGCTGAGGTGGTATGGAAGCCCAGGTTTCTTTGACCGTGGCCTTCAGCTCATCTGCATTTTTTGGTCTCTTGTTTCTCATTTTCCTCTTGACAATACCCCATAGATTCTCTATGAGGTTCAGGTCTGGTGAGTTTGCTGGCCAGTCAAGCACACCAACACCATGGTCATTTAACCAACTTTTGGTGCTTTTGGCAGTGTGGACAGGTGCCAAATCCTGCTAGAAAATGAAATCAGCATCTTTAAAAAGCTGGTCAGCAGAAGGAAGCATGAAGTGCTCCAAAATTTCTTGGTAAACGGGTGCAGTGACTTTGGTTTTCAAAAAACACAATGGACCAACACCAGCAGATGACATTGCACCCCAAATCATCACAGACTGAGGAAACTTAACACTGGACTTCAAGCAACTTGGGCTCTGAGCTTCTCCACCCTTCCTCCAGACTCTAGGACCTTGGTTTCCAAATGAAATACAAAACTTGCTCTCATCTGAAAAGAGGACTTTGGACCACTGGGCAACAGTCCAGTTCTTCTTCTCCTTAGCCCAGGTAAGACGCCTCTGACGTTGTCTGTGGTTCAGGAGTGGCTTAACAAGAGGAATACGACAACTGTAGCCAAATTCCTTGACACGTCTGTGTGTGGTGGCTCTTGATGCCTTGACCCCAGCCTCAGTCCATTCCTTGTAAATTTCACCCAAACTCTTGAATCGATTTTGCTTGACAATCCTCATAAGGCTGCGGTTCTCTCAGTTTGTTGTGCATCTTTTTCTTCCACACTTTTTCCTTCCACTCAACTTTCTGTTATCATGCTTGGATACAGCACTCTGTGAACAGCCAGCTTCTTTGGCAATGAATGTTTGTGGCTTACCCTCCTTGTGAAGGGTGTCAATGATTGTCTTCTGGACAACTGTCAGATCAGCAGTCTTCCCCATGATTGTGTAGCCTAGTGAACCAAACTGAGAGACCATTTTGAAGGCTCAGGAAACCTTTGCAGGTGTTTTGAGTTGATTAGCTGATTGGCATGTCACCATATTCTAATTTGTGGAGATAGTGAATTGGTGGGTTTTTGTTAAATGTGAGCCAAAATCATCACAATTAAAAGAACCAAAGACTTAAACTACTTCACAATTTGAGTTGAATTACTGAAATAAATGAACTTTTCCACAACATTCTAATTTATTGAAATGCACCTGTATATTATCTGATAAAATTACTATTGTTTTGCATTAATAAGTGCAGTTACTAATAATATTACGTTCATTTCTTGTTTATTTCATGTTTATACATATTTGACAGTAAAGCACTAAGCTTGAGTTGGGAAGCTTACAAAATGTATTTTATTAACAACAGTAATGTGCAAAATCTAATTTTTATTGAGAAAAGATATATATTGTCCTCTTATTGAATCTATCATTATTCTTCTATAGTCTTACAGGTATATGAAACTGACCAACAACTTTAGTGAATATGTGTGATTTAGTTGCAAACTGAAGAAAAGTTTGTTTTTCAAAGCACTCTGTGATGTTTTTTTACTTCATAAACAAAAATTAGCGAAACTGACAAAATCTGATTTCTTGATGATTTGATATTTTATAATAGTGATTTTATAATTGTTATTTTATAATTTCAAAATATAAAGGAAAAAGTACAAATGAATGACTAATAAGCCAATGAGTGCTCCTCTGATGCCATCTACAGGTTATAATGGTGATTTGATGTATTTTTAAATTTTACATAGGTGTTTGTTCACTACAGCATATTTTGGTCATCCCAATGAAAATAACATTCAAATTGGATCATTTAGGAGCTTTAAAGTGCTGGAAACAGTTGTGTGAAATGCTTATAAGTCACTGAAAATTGCTTGAATTTCTCTCTCAAAAGGCTGTACAAACCCTGAAATAAATAATGTAATAACATTCGACTCTTTCTGCCACAACACCATGGTTACAGTTAGCGTTACTGCTTCTGGTTTTCTATGTCAGCGCTGTTTGATCTGTTTATAACAGAGATTTCTGTACAGAATTTGAGTTCTCGCAGCAACCTTTATTCATTCTGCGGAAAATTCAAACATTTCGAAAAATTGACACTTAAAACTGGTTTTGTGGTCCAGGGTCACATATATACAATCATGGCGAAAAATATCGGCACCCTTGCAATTCTGTCAGAAAATGCAACCCTTCTCTCAGAAAATTGTTGCAGTTGCAAATGTTTTGGTACTCACGTTTAATTTATTTATTTATTTATTTTTTTTTTTGCATTAGAACAACACAAAAAACAGAGAAGAAAAGTCAAATCTGATAATTCCACACAGAACCCAAAAAATGCACTGGACAAAATTATTGGCACCCTTAACTTAATATTTGGTAGCACCCCCTTTGGAAAAAATCGCTTCCTGTAACCATGAATGAGTTTCTTACACCTCTCTACTGGAATTTTGGACCACTCTTCTTTTGCAAACTGCTTCAGGTCATTCAGATTTGAAGGATGCCTTCTCCCAACTGCTGTTTTGTGATCTCTCCACAGGTGTTCTATGGGATTCAGATCTGGACTCATTGCTGGCCATTTCAGAACTCTCCAGCGCTTTGTTTGTAACCATTTCTGAGTGCTTTTTGAAGTGTGTTTCGGGTCATTGTCCTGCTGGAAGACCCGTGACCTCTGGTGGAGACGCAGCTTTCTGACACTGGCCACTACGTTGCGCCCCAAAATTCTTTGGTAATCATCAGATTTCATGATACCGTTCACACAGTCAAGGCATCCAGTGCCAGAAGCAGCAAAGCAACCCCAAAACATCTTTGGACCTCCACCATGTTTGACTGTAGGGACTGTGTGTAGGGACTTTATCCACCATTCGAACAATCCTTCGTTGTAATTATTCATTAATTTTGCTCTTCCGTCTACGTCCAGGGAGGTTAGCTACAGTGCCATGGGCTGTAAATCTCTTGATGATATTGCGCACAGTGGACACAGGAACATTAAGATCTCTGGAGATGGACTTGTAGCCTTGAGATTGTCCATGTTTTTCCACAATTTTTTTCCCTCAAATCCACAGACAACTCTTTACACTTCTTTCTTTTCTCCATGCTCAGTGTGACACACAACACAAAGGTTGAGTCAACTTTTCTCCATTTTAACTGGTTGCAAGTGTGATTACTATATTGCCACAGGTGTGTCTAAATACAAATTACAGGAGCATCACATGCTTGAAAAGCAATTATTTCTTACAATTTTGACAAGGTGCCAATCATTTTGTCCAGTCCATTTTTGAGTTCTGTGTGAAATTTAGTCAAGTTTGACCTTTCTTCTCTGTTTTTTTGTGTTGTTGCAGTGCAAACAAAAACAATAAGCATGTGAATATCAAAACATTTGCAATTGGAACAATTTTCTGAGAGAAGTGTTGCATTTTCTGACAGAATTGCAAGGGTGCCAATATTTTTGGTGCCAATATTTTTGGCCATGACTATATATATATATATATATATATATATATATATATATATATAACATGCTGATTTTGACAGCACATATATATATAGGCAATTTAACGATGTTAAAAATATTTAACGCAGTTAACGCAGGGGCAGAATTGCAAGGGTGCCGATATTTTTGGTGCCGATATTTTTGGCCATGACTATATATATATATATATATATATATATATATATATATATATATATATATATATATATATATATATAAAACATGCTGATTTTGACAGCACATATATATATAGGCAATTTAACGATGTTAAAAATATTTAACGCAGTTAACGCAGGGGCGGAGCAAGGGTTGGCTACCCCACTCACAACTGCTGCTTCTGTCTCTTTTTTCAGAAGAATAACAGTGAACTGCAGTCAGATGAGATGTTGTCAGGCCGTATGTCAGTAAAAATGAATTTTCCTGTCCTGTCAGCCATTACACTGTGCTCGTAGTGCTCGCTCTTCAATTGCACGCACAAATACAGCGACACGCTGTAGCCTGTATCAATTTCGTATTAATTTCATATTAATGTACGTTCAGCAGCGGCAGCTCTTAAGGCAACAGCAGCCAAATAAGCTAATAACCTAGCTGCTCTGATGCTTGTTAATCAAAGAACAAAAGAAAAAAAAAGAGGAAATCAATAACTTTTGTAGCTTTAAGGATTCATCTATATTCAACTTAGAATATAGTGTTGATAACTTTATTTAATTTCTGTATATTTCCTACTTGCTGAAGGGCACAGGTAAATATCACATTTATTATAATGGATTTATGTGAAGATTATTTTAAGTTCACTTAAATTAGAAGTTGTTTTTTAAGTCTCATAAATGTAAAATCAATAGCTCTCAATTATACTGTAATGCTGAATGGCTACAGTCAATGTTTAAATATTAGGAAAGAAAGAACAATTTTCTAGAGACATCAGTAGGATTGGTATCAGTAAAACTCACCTTCATTCACAAAAAAAGATGCCACTAAACAAATATTAAAAATATGTTGTTTCTACAATAATTTGAAGATTGAATGTGAAATTATTGCAAAATAAAAGTATATTTAAAAACGTTAATATTAGGTGGGATTAATCACGATTAAAGTAAAAAATTTTAATCGATTGACAGCACACACACACACACACACACACACACACACACACATATATATATATATATATATATATATATATATAGTTGAAATAGTTTATTTTATCATCTATTAGCATATGTTTTAGTTAGCATATATATTTTGTATTTCCAATGTGACGTGAAAAACACCACTTTGCCACTTTCAAAAGCAAAAAATGAAAAACAAAAACGAATACAAGCTCACAAACAAAACGTTCCAATTCTAGTTTCCAAGATTTTCTAAAAATACAGTCTTCCCCAGCCTCGCAATCTTTCCTATCCATCACGCAGGCGGTGCCCAATCAGGCTGCTGTCCACATCGGGTTAACGGTACGAGAGGGCCCGTACTCACAAACGCCAAAGTGAATAAAGCACATCAGAGGAGGCCAGACCCAAAGCCCTGACTCGCCTCCAGCTAGAAGCACCCTGGGATAGCCTCAAACCCTGCCAGTGGAAAACTGGACTGACCAGAAAACCCTCAAAGAACTTGGAAGGGAAGAAGAGAGGAATATTAAAACAGATGTCTAATAGAGTTTAGTGGCAAGTGTCTGCGACAGAATCCAAGATCACTGTGGAAGAGTAACGCTCTGTCTCTGTTTACCCTCGCTTTACGTATATATATATATATATATATATATATATATATATATATATATATATCCTCGTCACCTTATGTAGAGAAGGTGGGTGGACGACTGCGTCCGTCATGCCGGCTGACCGCTCTGGCTCGGACAGACGAAAGCAAACCACTATACAAATCACGTTTGACACGGCTGAGGAGATTTACAACCTCAGAGAGAACAAACAATCCCGTTGAACCCTACGATGGCCTGGGAATCTCCAAATGCTCCATTCACGCCACCGAACAGACGTAGCGCGCTTGAGGGACGCTACGCCCACCTGGAGGGCACCTTGAGGCCGGAGAACATGGCCAATTGCTGCTAAAATCTGCCTTTTCTGCTACATCTGAGGTCAATGAGAGCATCGAGAAGAGTTACGATGAGCTACAGCCATCAAATGAGAGGAGACACAGTCGCTGGCTCTGCGCTGCAAACTCATTAGTGAAGTTGAGCATCTTAAAGGGATCATTCACCCAAAAAGTACAACTCTGTCAAGAGTCACAAATGACAGGAAGAGATTGTGTGTTCTATAAGCTTTACAACAACCAAAATGAGCAGATCCTGTTCAATAAAACATGAGTGTCTCTGAGCAGCCAGAATCTCATCTGCACTGTGTGCTGTGATGCATACTAGATTCTAGATACTAGATGCAATGTCAATTATTTAAAAATTGTATAAAAAATTATATATATTTTTTTTTACTTTTTACACACACACACACACACACAAATAATATTTCTTTAAATGTTTAAATATATTCAATATTTAATAAATAAATTCTGTTTAAATTCTGAAGTAAATAATAATAATAATAATAATAATAATAATAATAATATATATATATATATATATATATATATATATATATATATATATATATATATATATATATATTTTAGGGCTGTCAATCGATTATTTTTTAATCGTGATTAATCGCATGATTGTCATGAGTTAACTCGTGATTAATCGCAACTTAATCACACATTTTTATTTGTTCTAAATAAATTAATACTTTTCAAGTTTTTAATATTCTAATCAACATGGGCATGGACAAATATGGATGCTTTATGCAAATGTATGTTTATTATTATTGAAACCATAGTCAACATAGAGCATGAAGAGTAGACATGTTTCAAAGGTCATAGATGTTTTTCAAAGAACTTGTTCATGTCTATTAGACACATGAGAAAAGAAATTCCAGTTTCCCATTACTTCTCTTTCTTTGCACTGAGCAGTTTACTTACACAAACCTGTTTACAGTTTTGCACAACAGGGCAGCTCACTTCTGAAAATTCAAAATGTACATTTATTATTTATTAGATTTGTTTGCCTCTCTGTGCCCACATACTGTATTTTGATGCAGCTAAATTCTCAATAAAACTGTTTTCACTGGTATATTTTACTGTTTCTGTTGTCAGACAACGGAATGAATATAAAATCGTGACTGAAACGCAACCTATTAAGACATAACCAGCTACACATAAGATACATAAGATAAAGACAATAGCTGTGCTTAGGGCTGGGCGATATGGCCAAAAAAATTATCACAATAATTTTTTTCATATCAGTCGATATCGATAATTATCACGATAAATGTCAAATCTTTATTTCTTTAAAGTTTAAAGCCAGAATTTTGCTCCAAAGTGAAAGTTGTAGAAACCAGACCATTAATTTTCCTTAAAATAAATATCTAAATAGAAAAATGTATTTCTTAGTTTCTGCATGTTCTAATGAGTGATATTGTTTCAAATCAAGAAACAGGTTTGGGTTGCCTGATAATATTATTAATAATAATAATAATATCACTTTTTTTGTCTTTTAGAAATGCACATTTGATAGTAGCTTGAGTTAGGATTCAGAGGTAAATTTTTGTTCATTTTTAAAATCAGAAACATCTGTAAAAATTGTACCAACCTCAGTTTTATATGGTTAAATTCATTCTGACCAAGATTTTTTTAATTAATTTATTTATTTTTTTGTTTTTGAATTAAGCATTGGTCTCCCATAGTAGCATACATTTAAATCATGATAAACACAGTTAAAACCACAAATATAGCACCTCAATAGCATGGTTAAAATATAAATATGTTTTTTAGGTAAGTTAGCCTATTTGTATGAAAAACAGTAGTCTAAAAACATTCAGTATAAATGCACACATGCTATAGCTTAATCACAAATACATACACTATAAATATATACCATTACTCTTGTAATAAAATTCAATGTGAATAGCCCACATTTCTGCCACAATATCATGGTGTAGTGAGTGTTACTAAAGTAAATCCATGGTAAATGATGGCGATGTGTAGATTGAAAAGCCTTCTGACTGTCTCGTTGCACACAGTGTTTCTCCTGTTTGGCTTTAAACTAGTTTAAATCACAGAGACATTTGTGTTCATTACTGAATGCAAGTGCTTCACACTGAATCTCACAGCACGGTTTAGTGCTTGCGTGACCGAGTAAATGCATCTGCTCTAGTGAGCACGTGCCGCATGGCAGTTTGAACTTTGATCCGAGCGGATCCGTGGTCTGTTTGGCGCGATTCAAATGAGTCGCTCTGTTTCGTTCCACTTTTGGCGTATAAACATTATATCGAACATATATCAAACACTCTTTATATCGTTTTATCGAGAAAAATTATATCGCGATAATTATCGTTATCGAATTATCGTCCAGCCCTAGCTGTGCTGTGATTTCGGCTATACTTGCATGTAAAATTAGAGAAGCAACATAATATCTGTGTTTAACTGAAAGCGCTGCTCCTCTCCGCCGCTCGCAGAACAATGCAGACGCACAGAGATAGAGGTGTGCACGCGCTGGGACAGAAAGACCTCGCACTCGCACGGCAGTACCGGCGAATCTCAGAAACTAGCCTAAATAAGGTTTGGGCAAACCCTAAAGATTTGTCGCTAGGCACTTTTTTGAAGAGGAGGGAAAAAAAGTCGCTAAACGGGTCTGCAAAGTCGCTAAGTTGGCAACACTGTGCATCTCCATTTCTCTAACTACGGGCTAGGCCACGGGTCAAACAGAAAATGTGCGCTGCGTTAATCGCGCGTTAATAAAATTAGTGCCGTTAAAATAAAACGGAACTAGACAGGTGGTTATAAATAACTCAATAAAATTAAATAGTTTTTTTATTTTGTTCCTTTTATTTTGAATCTACTTGCCAATAGTGATTGGGTGATTGGATGCTCTGAATAAATAATAATCACCTTTTTTAACCTTTTCAGAGCAAATATATATGAAAAATTCAGACATGAAATACTGTCAAAAGGCTGAGTGTGTTCTTATGTTCAGAAATGAGCTGCAGCATGAATGCAAACACAAATGCAAGATGCAGCATCTTTAAAACTGTGCACACATGAGGGAAGAGTTTCCTTTACGTGAAGTCAAAAACAAGTTGACAAACGTTGTGTAATCCAGCACTGAGGGAGTTTTTTGACTCTCAGCATTTCTAGATCATTCTTGTTCAATGTCAAGCAGCTCTTTAATCACAACTCCATCCAGATAAGCTTTAATGAAGCACGCTACTGCTCTATTGTTCACAAGCGCTCACATTTGAATGCTCTTTAAGATCTGAGATCAAAGAACCACAACAGATCACTTATCACATATGCTTCTACATGAAAATGAATGGCTATTTATATTTAAAGTATCCATGATAAGGGTTAAAGTCCATCCACCTGTCTAGTTCAGAACATAGAGATGATCTGATTGTGACAGTAGCAGCTTTCATCTTCCTGTTTCTATCATTCATCCATCCATCCACACAGGAGGAGGGCTTACTGAATCAGCACTGTCTCCTATTCACAAACACATACTCCGGCCCTGCACCATTTCAATACACACTTGCACAAAAAAAATTAAAAAATAAAAATAACAACAGCAACAGTAATTACAATAATAAGAAATTCTATTAAATCTTTTAAAAAACAAATAAACTAAATGAAATTATAATGCAAAATAAAAATTTAAATAAGAAATTATTTTATATATAAAATAAAATGCTAATTAAAAATAACATTAAAAAGGTAGAAATAATAAAAGTATAAAAACTACACATACAAATTACATTATTTTATTTTAATTTTTATGTATACCATTTATTCTTTTATTTTTGTACCATTTTTTATTTCATACATAAATATAAATATAAATGTATTATAATTAATAAAATTATTATATTTTAAAAATTAAAAAAGAAGCAAATGTATTAATAATATACATAAAATAATATATATTAATATATAATAAATATTTAAAACATTTAAATTGATAAAATAAAAAAATAAATGTTATAATTAAATAAAAGATAAAAGTATAAACCATTGCAGATACAAATTTTATATATATATATATATATATATATATACACACACACACACAGTCACTGTATTATCTTTAATTAAATGTTTTATTTTGCTTCTTTTGCATTTTGGATCTAGTGAAATGATCATTGCTCTAATTAAAAACTAAAATTAAAATTAAAAATAATATAAATAATGCCTCTCCTAAAACATTTTGTCTCTGCTTCACTTTCTGGTCAAAATAAAGGAAAATCTGAAGTAAAAAAGAATGTCAATTTCAACCTAAAATGTCCATTTATCAACTAATATTAATTTTCGAAAAAAAATTAATGAGTTCAAAAATTACAGCACAACAGAAGTGGCCTCTTATCTCTTGCTCATTTTCCTACTTCCTCTCCATTTCATTTCTGTTCTGTTTCAGTTCTTAATCCCTGATGAGAACATCTAATCCCTGACCTGCACTAAACGGACACATTTCCATACGGATACACTCGACTCACAGTCAGTGATTGATTGAACAGGAATACCTCCAGAGGAGATTCAGATCTGCTTCCTGTGGCTGCAGGGTGATTTGACTAATCTGCACTTTATCAGTGACAGACGGCCAATGTCAAAGTGTCAGTACCTGCCGAGACAGCGCTTTGACCCTCGCTGCATGCAGGAAAATGCAAATGCTTGGCTGCAACTCAGACATGTTCGATGATTTAATACAAGCTTCAAATTCCAAGAAGCTCCTGACATTAAATTCCCTGTAAGTAGTTGGATTTCACGCTTCAGTGCATGCGCTTGAGATTTCCTCCTGATAACTGCAACGTCACTTTGAAGAAAACTTCCTTCTCATTCTGTTACTTGCAGACTTTGCTTGAAGTGCTGATGCAGTGAAACAAAGCATTTCTGTAAATTATGGGATGTGACAGCATGAAACTTGTTTGTGACTCTCACAGTTCGGTCTTTGAAAGTTTACATCTTGCAATTGTGTTTTTTCTCTGAATTCTTAGTTTAAATCTCGCAATTGTTTTTGCCACAATAATTGTGACTTTTTAATCACACAATTCAGAATTTTCTTCCCAAAATTTTCTTCCAGTTTAATATCTTGCGATTGTTAACACAACTATAAGTTTACACCTCACAATTCTGCGTTTAAATGTCACACTTCTTCTGAGTTCATATTTAACAATTGTGTTTCGTAGTTCTGAGTTTAACGCAATTCTGAGTTTATATCTCGCAATCCTGTTTATATCTTGCAATTCTGTTTATATCTCACAGTTCTGAGTTTATATCTCACAATCCCGTTTATGTCTCACAATCCTGTGTTTATATCTCACAATCCTGAGTTTATATCTCGCAATCTTGTTTATATCTCGCAATTCTGTTTATATCTCGCAATCCTGTTTATATCTTGCAATTCTGTTTATATCTCACAATCCTGAGTTTATATCTCGCAATTCTGAGTTTATATCTCGCAATCCTGTTTATATCTCGCAATCCTGTTTATATCTCACAATCCTGAGTTTATATCTCACAATTCTAAGTTTATATCTCGCAATCTTGTATATATCTCGCAATTCTGTTTATATCTCACAATCCTGTTTATATCTTGCAATTCTGTTTATATCTCACAATCCTGAGTTTATATCTCGCAATTCTGAGTTTATATCTCGCAATCCTGTTTATATCTCACAATCCTGTTTATATCTCGCAATCCTGTTTATATCTCACAATCCTGAGTTTATATATCACAATTCTGAGTTTATATCTCACAATTCTGAGTTTATATCTCACAATTGTAAGTTTATATCTCGCAATCCTGAGTTTATATCTCGCAATTCTGAGTTTATATCTCACAATTCTAAGTTTATATCTCGCAATCCTGAGTTTATATCTCACAATTCTGAGTTTATATCTCCCAGTTCTGAGTTTATATCTCACAATTTTAAGTTTATATCTCACAATCTTGAGTTTATATCTCGCAATCCTGAGTTTATATCTCACAATCCTGAGTTTATATCTCACAATTCTGAGTTTATATCTCCCAATTCTGAGTTTATATCTCACAATTCTAAGTTTATATCTCGCAATCCTTAGTTTATATCTCGCAATCCTGAGTTTATATCTCACAGTTCTGAGATTAACTCTCACAATTCTGAGTTTATATCTCACAATTCTGAGTTTATATCTCACAATTCTGAGTTTGTATCTCGCAATCCTGTGTTTATATCTTGGAATTCTGAGTATATATCTCTCAGTTCTGAGATTAACTCTCACAATTCTGAGTTTATATCTCACAATTCTGAGTTTATATCTCGCAATTCTGAGTTTATATTTCACAATTCTGAGTTTATATCTCGCAATCCTGTGTTTATATCTTGGAGTTCTGAGTTTATATCTCACAGTTCTGAGATTAACTCTCACAATTCTGAGTTTATATCTCACAATTCTGAGTTTATATCTCACAATTCTGAGTTTATATCTTGGAGTTCTGAGTTTATATCTCACAGTTCTGAGATTAACTCTCACAATTCTGAGTTTATATCTCACAATTCTGAGTTTGTATCTCACAATCCTGTGTTTATATCTTGGAATTCTGAGTATATATCTCTCAGTTCTGAGATTAACTCTCACAATTCTGAGTTTATATCTCACAATTCTGAGTTTATATCTCACAATTCTGAGTTTGTATCTCACAATTCTGAGTTTGTATCTCGCAATCCTGTGCTTATATCTTGCAATCCTGTGTTTATATCTTGCAATCCTGCGTTTATATCTTGCAATTCTGTTTATATCTCACAGTTCTGAGTTCATCTCTCGCAATCCTGAGTTTATATCTCGCAATTCTGAGTTTATATCTCACAATCCTGAGTTTATATCTTGCAATTCTGTTTGTATCTTGCAATTCTGAGTTTATATTTCGCAATTCTGAGTCTATATCTCACAGTTCTGAGTTTATATCTCGCAGTTCTGAGTTTATTGCAATCTTGGGTTTATATCTCGCAATCCTGAGTTTATATTTCTTAATTCTGTTTGTATCTTGCAATTCTGAGTTTTTATTTCAGAATTCAGAGTTTGTATTTTGCAATTCTGAGTTTATATCTCGCAATTCTGAGTTTATATCTCACAGTTCTGAGTTTATATCTCGCAATTCTGAGTTTATATCTCACAGTTCTGAGTTTATATCTCACAATTCTGAGTTTATATCTCACAATTCTGAGTTTATATCTTGGAGTTCTGAGTTTATATCTCACAGTTCTGAGATTAACTCTCACAATTCTGAGTTTATCTCTCACAATTCTGAGTTTGTATCTCACAATCCTGTGTTTATATCTTGGAATTCTGAGTATATATCTCTCAGTTCTGAGATTAACTCTCACAATTCTGAGTTTATATCTCACAATTCTGAGTTTATATCTCACAATTCTGAGTTTGTATCTCACAATTCTGAGTTTGTATCTCGCAATCCTGTGCTTATATCTTGCAATCCTGTGTTTATATCTCACAATTCTGAGTTTATATCTCCCAGTTCTGAGTTTATATCTCACAATTTTAAGTTTATATCTCACAATCTTGAGTTTATATCTCGCAATCCTGAGTTTATATCTCACAATCCTGAGTTTATATCTCACAATTCTGAGTTTATATCTCCCAATTCTGAGTTTATATCTCACAATTCTAAGTTTATATCTCGCAATCCTTAGTTTATATCTCGCAATCCTGAGTTTATATCTCACAGTTCTGAGATTAACTCTCACAATTCTGAGTTTATATCTCACAATTCTGAGTTTATATCTCACAATTCTGAGTTTGTATCTCGCAATCCTGTGTTTATATCTTGGAATTCTGAGTATATATCTCTCAGTTCTGAGATTAACTCTCACAATTCTGAGTTTATATCTCACAATTCTGAGTTTATATCTCGCAATTCTGAGTTTATATTTCACAATTCTGAGTTTATATCTCGCAATCCTGTGTTTATATCTTGGAGTTCTGAGTTTATATCTCACAGTTCTGAGATTAACTCTCACAATTCTGAGTTTATATCTCACAATTCTGAGTTTATATCTCACAATTCTGAGTTTATATCTTGGAGTTCTGAGTTTATATCTCACAGTTCTGAGATTAACTCTCACAATTCTGAGTTTATATCTCACAATTCTGAGTTTGTATCTCACAATCCTGTGTTTATATCTTGGAATTCTGAGTATATATCTCTCAGTTCTGAGATTAACTCTCACAATTCTGAGTTTATATCTCACAATTCTGAGTTTATATCTCACAATTCTGAGTTTGTATCTCACAATTCTGAGTTTGTATCTCGCAATCCTGTGCTTATATCTTGCAATCCTGTGTTTATATCTTGCAATCCTGCGTTTATATCTTGCAATTCTGTTTATATCTCACAGTTCTGAGTTCATCTCTCGCAATCCTGAGTTTATATCTCGCAATTCTGAGTTTATATCTCACAATCCTGAGTTTATATCTTGCAATTCTGTTTGTATCTTGCAATTCTGAGTTTATATTTCGCAATTCTGAGTCTATATCTCACAGTTCTGAGTTTATATCTCGCAGTTCTGAGTTTATTGCAATCTTGGGTTTATATCTCGCAATCCTGAGTTTATATTTCTTAATTCTGTTTGTATCTTGCAATTCTGAGTTTTTATTTCAGAATTCAGAGTTTGTATTTTGCAATTCTGAGTTTATATCTCGCAATTCTGAGTTTATATCTCACAGTTCTGAGTTTATATCTCGCAATTCTGAGTTTATATCTCACAGTTCTGAGTTTATATCTCGTAATCCTGTCTTTATATCTTGGAGTTCTGAGTTTATATCTCACAGTTCTGAGATTAACTCTCACAATTCTGAGTTTATCTCTCACAATTCTGAGTTTGTATCTCACAATCCTGTGTTTATATCTTGGAATTCTGAGTATATATCTCTCAGTTCTGAGATTAACTCTCACAATTCTGAGTTTATATCTCACAATTCTGAGTTTATATCTCACAATTCTGAGTTTGTATCTCACAATTCTGAGTTTGTATCTCGCAATCCTGTGCTTATATCTTGCAATCCTGTGTTTATATCTTGCAATCCTGCGTTTATATCTTGCAATTCTGTTTATATTTCACAGTTCTGAGTTCATCTCTCGCAATCCTGAGTTTATATCTCGCAATTCTGAGTTTATATCTCACAATCCTGAGTTTATATCTTGCAATTCTGTTTGTATCTTGCAATTCTGAGTTTATATTTCGCAATTCTGAGTCTATATCTCACAGTTCTGAGTTTATATCTCGCAGTTCTGAGTTTATATTTCTTAATTCTGTTTGTATCTTGCAATTCTGAGTTTTTATTTCAGAATTCAGAGTTTGTATTTTGCAATTCTGAGTTTATATCTCGCAATTCTGAGTTTATATCTCACAGTTCTGAGTTTATATCTCGCAATTCTGAGTTTATATCTCACAGTTCTGAGTTTATATCTCGCAATCCTGTCTTTATATCTTGGAGTTCTGAGTTTATATCTCACAGTTCTGAGATTAACTCTCACAATTCTGAGTTTATCTCTCACAATTCTGAGTTTGTATCTCACAATCCTGTGTTTATATCTTGGAATTCTGAGTATATATCTCTCAGTTCTGAGATTAACTCTCACAATTCTGAGTTTATATCTCACAATTCTGAGTTTATATCTCACAATTCTGAGTTTGTATCTCACAATTCTGAGTTTGTATCTCGCAATCCTGTGCTTATATCTTGCAATCCTGTGTTTATATCTTGCAATCCTGCGTTTATATCTTGCAATTCTGTTTATATCTCACAGTTCTGAGTTCATCTCTCGCAATCCTGAGTTTATATCTCGCAATTCTGAGTTTATATCTCACAATCCTGAGTTTATATCTTGCAATTCTGTTTGTATCTTGCAATTCTGAGTTTATATTTCGCAATTCTGAGTCTATATCTCACAGTTCTGAGTTTATATCTCGCAGTTCTGAGTTTATTGCAATCTTGGGTTTATATCTCGCAATCCTGAGTTTATATTTCTTAATTCTGTTTGTATCTTGCAATTCTGAGTTTTTATTTCAGAATTCAGAGTTTGTATTTTGCAATTCTGAGTTTATATCTCGCAATTCTGAGTTTATATCTCACAGTTCTGAGTTTATATCTCGCAATTCTGAGTTTATTGCAATCTTGGGTTTATATCTCGCAATCCTGAGTTTATATATCTTAATTCTGTTTGTATCTTGCAATTCTGAGTTTGTATTTCAGAATTCAGAGTTTGTATTTTGCAATTCTGAGTTTTTATGTTACAATCCTGAGTTTCTATCTCGCAATCCTGTGTTTATATCTTGCAATTCTGTTCATATCTCACAGTTCTGAGTTTATCTCTCACAATCCTGTGGTTATATTTTGCAATCCTGTGTTTATATCTCTCAATCCTGTGTTTATATCTTGCAATTCTAAGTTTATATCTCACAATCCTGAGTTTATACCTCGCAATTCTGAGTTTATACCTCACAATCCTGAGTTTATATCTCGCAATCCTGTGTTTATATCTTGCAATCCTGTGTTTATATCTTGCAATCCTGTGTTTATATCTTGCAATTCTGTTTATATCTCACAGTTCTGAGTTTATCTCTCACAATCCTGTTTATATCTTGCAATTCTGTTTATATCTCACAGTTCGGACTTTATCTCTCACAATCCTGTTTATCTCTCACAATCCTGTTTATATCTCGCAATCCTGAGTTTATGTCTCACAATTCTGAGTTTATATCTTGCAATCTTGTTTATATCTCGCAATTCTGAGTTTATATCAGTTCTGATTTTATCTCACAATTCTTTATATCTCGCAGTTCTGAGTTTATCGCAATCTCGGGTTTATATCTCGCAATCCTGAGTTTATATTACGCAATTCTTTTTGTATCTTGCAATTCTGAGTTTGTATTTCAGAATTCAGAGTTTGTATTTTGCAATTCTGAGTTTCTACCTCACAATTCTGAGTTTATATCTCGCAATTCTGAGTTTATATCTCGCAATTTTGAGTTTATATCTCGCAGTTCTGAGTTTATTGCAATCTTGGGTTTATATCTCGCAATCCTGAGTTTATATTTCACAATTCTGTTTGTATCTTGCAATTTGGTTTGTATTTCAGAATTCAGAGTTTGTATTTTGCAATTCTGAGTTTATATCTCACAATTCTGAGTTTATATCAGTTCTGATTTTATCTCACAATTCTTTAGGTCTCGCAATTCTGAGTTTATCGCAATTCTGCATTTGTATCTTGCCATTCTGAGTTTATATCAATTCTGAGTTTATATCTTCTAATTCTGAGTTTGTATTTTACAATTCAGAGTTTGTATTTTGCAATTCTGTTTATCTCTCACAATTCTGCATTTGTATCTCACAATTCTGAGTTTATATCTAGCAATTCCAAGTTTATATCTCCCAATTCAGCATTTTTATTTAAATTGTGTGAAAAAGTCTGATCTGTGAGTTATAAACTTAGAATTACATGAAAAATGTCTGAATTGTGAGATAAAAAGTCACAATTACCTTTTTTTTTATTTTTTAATCCTGTGGCAGAAACAAGCTTCCATACAACAGTGACTACTTGAGGTCTACATTACATTTTGTGTGCTGTTGCGTGAAATCAAATTGCATTCTACAGAATATTGCATTTGATTAACTTAGTTTGGTCAAACATTAGACCTCAAGGTTTGCTTTTCTGTATATAAGACCGTCTCGGTATATTGTTAGGCTTCACTGGAGAGTAATTTGCAATTAGGTTCAGATTTTGCACAATTCTGCCTTGTGCGTTCCAGGAGGGTTTTATTTCACCACAAATGAAGAGAGAGAAAGACGTCCGTTTATCTTAAACTAAAACTGGTCTTATGCAAAGAACAACAAGCAACCCGAGAAACATCTAATATAGAGCTTTATACTCTAAACACGATGAGTGGAGTGATTCATGAAGGATCTCAGTGATGTGTCTTCATTACTTCATTATGAGTTTACTTTGGAAACACATACAGAGACCATCCAAAACAACTTTGATTTCTTTTTCAGTGGTCTGATATTTGATACCGAAATTCAGGCAAATTAAAAAAAATGCTGTTGCCTGAAATTTTTTAGATGAACCTTAACAAGCATATAAAATAGAGTAAAATAATTGCACAATTCTAATTCATGAGACAGAGATGGATGGCCATATAATCCAATTCAGCCTCAACTCCTGGACGTTTGTGTTGTTTGCAAACATTTACGCCACAATCATGTGAAGTTGTTTAGTAAAACATCTAAACCTCTTTAAAACAAGACACATTTTCTCAACAAAGTCTCAAACTGTGCACAAGATACCACAGTCGAGTCAAAAGTCAAAGATCTCAATATGAACAAATATCTAATTTTACACATTCATTTTATAGTTATATAATCTTGATTTAACTTTTTTGGTTTATTGATTATTTATTTTAGTTATTATTTTATTATTACATTATTTTAAATATAATATAAAAATATTTAGAAATATAATTTATGATATAAAATGTATTTAAATTTTTATATCAATTAAAATTATATATAGAATTATATAAAAATGAATTTAGAGAAAAGAAATAAAAGAATAAATAGTACAAATTAAAATATATAAAATACCATTTAATTGATTAAAATTAATTAATATAATAAAATATATATGAATGTAATTTAATTATTATAAATTAAGATTCTAATCATTAAAATAGCATAACATAAAACTTACATTGATTAAATAAAAATTTATTAAAAATTAATTGGAAATTATAATAATTTAAAATACATAAATGTATAAATGAATATATAGAATTTAAATAAAAATTCTAATTATTTAAAAAGCATAAATAGTATAAAGTTTAAATATATATATATATATATATATATATATATATATATATATATATATATATATATTCTACATAATATATCAATTTCAACCTAAATAGTTAAATAGTCCACTTGATGACAATGATTGACTCATTTGAGTCTGTTAATAAAGAAATATCTGAGACAACATTAATACTTCAATAAACCGTAACTGAGAACTCCATAAAGAGCAACTTCTGAGTCATAAAAGTTTCCTGTAGGTTGAGTCTGTGACCTGCAGCAGCTCGAATGCAGAAGAAGAAAGCGAGTGTAAATTGTCTGCTGCCATCGGCACGCACTCCGGCAGCCGTATTAATCTACTCCAAGGCTTTTAGTGTGGTTTGGGGAGTGATTGGGAATTCTTCATGTGGTTAAGAGGCTCACCTGCCCCACAGCAAAGTGTCTTGTGAAACGAGGAAGGGCAGGAGAGGTTGAACTCTGCTAATATTTCTCTGAAACTGGTGACAAACTCCTTTCACACAAGCGCCATGAATCACCTGAATGACACACAAGGTGTGTGAGCGACAAGCACTTCATTCTGTCAGCACCTTCACACACACACACACACTAAACATACCCCTAATCCCACTCAAAACTAACAGATAGTATCAATTTTTTCCATTCAAAAGAACTGTTGTGATCTTAGATTAGATCACTTCAGACTATTAAAGAAACAGTTTGTTACAAACCAGTGTAACTTTCTGAACAAAATCATCTCTAAATAGGATCTTTAATTTAATGGCTCTCCTAAAACCTAGTGAGCTGCCTTGCTGTCTGTTGTCTACATGGGTGACATGCAAATAGTGCTCCACACGTGAAGTACACTGGAAATACAGTCAAACCAAAAATTATTCAGACACCAGATATAATTCTTGATATTTTTTTTACTAGTGGGTGCTGGACACTATAGTTCATTTATGTAAGTGAGGATAGCAAAATAAAATAAACTGTGACATATTATAACCAAAAATTGATCATACAGTGGACTACCAGTAAAACTGATAAAAAATTTGGGACCAAAATTATTCAGACACTTTGACCTGAAACACTTTGAAGTGTTTTTTTCTTTAATTGCTAATGTGACCTTTGTACACCACAGACTGAACAAAATTAAGCATTGCTTGGTAATTGGTTGACCTAAATTGGTATTATCTAATTGTGTACTTAAATTTAACAGCTTCAACCGAATTCATTACATACCTTTCTATCAAAGTTATCTGACATTATCAAGATAAATTTGTTCTGACACAATTTAACTCTGAGTTCTTCTCATATTTTATTACCATTTTCTAAACTATAGTGAATGAACTGTGATAATGTGAGAAATGTTGAAGGTGTCTGAATAAATTTTGGTTTGACTAAATCTTTGATATCAAGCTGCTAATGACAGAATAGTCTAATTTAAACAAAAACGCAAATAACAGCTAAAATACTCTGATTTTAATAAGATTAAAAACAGTTATTGAGACTTTTTGGTACTGAAGGAAATATATTCATATGTTCAAATTCAAGTTAAATCTATAAAAATGATAAAATAATAAGAAATACATAATATAATTATTGATATTTTTGGTATTGAATTAAATATATTTATACTTTAAAAACTTAAAAATATATTAGAATGATAATACAATTATATAATATTTAATAATATAATCATTTAGACTTATTATTTGTATTATTAATATATATACATACACACACACACACACACACACACACACATATATATATATATATATATATATATATATATATATATATATATAATAAATACCAATATTTTGGTTTTAAATTAAATATAAAATCTATTCTAAATTATTACAGAAATAAATAAATAATAAAATATATAATAACATAAATTATTGCTATTACAAATTGCAATATACTATACACACACAGTTCTGTTAATAACGGATTACTATTGAATTTATAAATTCTATTGAATTTAAAAAATATTATTTTTGACATTTTATAATATTACTATAAATTATAAAATTATATCTAACTATTGATACTTTTTGAACACATTACATTAAAAATAAACACTAAAAATAAATCAATTAGAAAAATAACTAATACAATAAAATGATATTTCCTAAAATATAATACTGAGCATGTTGCAATGCATTCTGGGATTGTCATCTCTATTAATACTGCATTAAAATTGGTCTAAAATTCAATGTCTTCTACTTTTGGAACTCTTTTCACTTTGGGCTGTGATGCCTTACAATGTTGCCTATGTAGTCAGCTCACTATGTTTTGGACCAGAGCTCATTTCTGTCACTCTCAGTATCCAGTGTACTGGCAGATTTAAGACCATCCCTTTCTGTGCATATTTATTTACAGACCGTTTCTGAAATTGAGGATCCACTTTGGCCCTTTTCTTCAGACTGAAACCGAACGCTTCCTCGAATCAATTCTTCAGGGACTCAGAAAAACTCAAAAACCCAGCTATTAATGTGCGCCGCAGAGAACAGCCGAACGCATCCAAACTGAAAGAGAATTAACTCTGCGGTCTGTTGATCATCATCTCTTCGAAAACAACGGAGTCTAGTGGCCGCCCCGATCACTTGTAGACGGGCTCCTTACGAGCAGGAACAATTTAGTGGTTACAATCTGGAGGATTTACAATTAGAAAAAATCCTGGAGTCTCGGTGCATGAGGCGTTTCATACAGTCCATTATGAATGGATTGAGATATTCCTGGAATAGACTTCATCCTCAGACGCAGCTTCTAAAGAGCGACTCAAACAACGGTTTTAACATCAAGACCACACAAAATCAACTCTCAAATTGCCAAACGCTCCGCATCAATATCGAAAAACCATCCAAGAGCACGGTCAACGTCAAGACAGCCACCGAAACTGTTTTCGTTTTCATTTCTGGCTGAACTATTCCTTTGAAGGCAACACAAAAGGGCATTTTGCAGGCTTCACGTACAGAACAACATGTTTTGCAGGGAATGAGTCAGTGAATCTGTGCATATCTGCGTTAATGCTGGTTTTTGGTGTTTTTGGTTACTTCTACCATCGTCAAAGTGGCACGTTCACTTATCATCAACCATACTGAAATGGAGCCAGATATGAATAACATTACTAGCATTTCAAAAACTTCTGTTAGTTCAGAGATGCTCTACAAAAAAAAAAAAAATCAAGATTTTTGCAGAACTTGAGCTTTCTGTACAGGGTTTTGTTGTATGTTTATTTGAGGATTAAAAAAGTTATTAATATTCATTATAGGTTCATCAGATCAGGATATTGGTTTCGCGGTTCATTAAAACAACAAAGATGGTTTTCTTGAGAAGAGGTTTTCAAACTGGGGTCCATAGAAAATTTTAGAGAAAAACATTGTGAGAAAAAATACAAAAATAAACGAATGATAAAAATAAGATTAAACAAAATAAATTGATTAAAAGATAAAAACATTAAAATAAAAAATATAAAATTAATTAAAATTATTCAAAAAAAATTTTTTATATATATATATATATATATATATATATATATATATATATATATATATATATATATATATATATATATATAAATGGATTACCATAAAATATATGATAAAAATACATAGAAAATGATAAAAATATATCTAGTACATTAATTAGTGTATGTATATATATATATATATATATATATATATATATATATATATATATATATATATATATATATATTAGGGCTGTCAGTCAATTAAAATATTTAATCGCGATTAATCGCATGATTGTCATGAGTTAACTCGCGATTAATCGCAACTTAAGTGCACGTTTATTTGTTGTAAATGTACCTTAAATTAATACTTTTCAAGTTTTTAATTCTCTAATTAACATGGGCATGGACAAATATGGATGCTTTATGCAAATGTATGTTTATTATTATTGAAACCATAGTCAACATAGAGCATGAAGACTAGACATGTTTCAAAGATCATAGATGTTTTTCAAAGAACTTGTTCATGTCTATTAGACACATGAAAAAATAAATGCCAGGTTCCCATTACTTCTCTTTCTTTGCACTGAGCAATTTACTTACACAAACCTGTTTACATTTTTGCACAACAGGGCAGCTCTTCTTCTGAACATGCAAAATGTACATATATTATTTATTGTTACATTTGTTTCCCTCTCTGTGCCCACATACTGTATTTTGATGCAGCTAAATTCTCAATAAAACTGTTTTCATTGATATATTTTACTGTTTCTGTTGTCAGATAACAGAATGAATATGAAATAGTGATTGAAACGTGACCCATTAAGACTATATAAGCAGCTCTCCCTTCCAAGATGTTAATCTGTACAAAAATCCTGATAATCGAGCCGTTGTCTGATGAAATCAAATACACATAAGATAAAGACAATAGCTGTGCTGTGATTTCGGCTATACTTGCATATAAAATTAGAGAAGCAACATAATATCTGTGTTTAACTGAAAATGCTGCTCCTCTCCGCCGCTCGCTGAATAGAAACGGAGCACGCAGAGAGAGAGCGAGAGTGTGCGCACTGGGAAAGCAAGAATAACTGAATAATTATTGAAATAAAAGCAAAGGCAAAAGCAGACAAAAAATGCAAAACAAGGAGCAAGACAAGAACATGGAACTACAAAGGACTAGACAAGACAAGGACACAAGACCAACCAGACAGGGAGACAGAAACGTGTTAACTTTGACAGCCCTAATATATATATATATACACACACACCACACACACACACACATATACATATACATATATATATATATATATATATATATTAATACTATACTAATACTGTCAGGGTTCGGCCCTGACACTCTGTTTGTCTTGTGTTTGTTGTCTTGTGTTAGCACATGGCTTTGTTTTCGTCAGCCATGTGCTTCTTTAGCCCCTCCTTGTTTCATCTTTACCACACCCTCTTGTTAGCCCTTGTTGAGTCCTTGTTAGTGTAATTGCTTTCACCTGTTCCTCGTGTGCTTTCCTCCCTATTTATAGGGCCCCTTGCCCTATTGTCTTTGCTGGTTCGTTGTCATTCTCACCCCCTTCTGTCACTGTCTTTGTCTCTGCCTGTGGATGTGGCTGAGTATGTGTTTCTGTCTCCCTGTCTGGTTGGTCTTGTGTCCTTGTCTTGTCTAGTCCTTTGTAGTTCCATGTTCTTGTCTTGCTCCTTGTTTTGCATTTTTTGTCTGCTTTTGCCTTTGCTTTTATTTTAATAATTATTCAGTTATTCTAGTCCTGATCTTTTGTTTTGCATTTTTGTTTGATATTCTTTAAGTTAGTTGTGTTGGTTATATTGGTAATTATTTCTTATTTATTTTGTTACTTCAGTCTTTATCAGTTCTCTTGTTTTATTTATCCCCCTGCCTGCTTTGGAGTAACTGTGTTCCTGTGGAGCCTTGTCCTGTCTTGTCTTTGTGTTAGTTCCTGTCCTGACCTGTTCCTGTGGGTCTTGCCTCTGGTTCTCCCGGCCTGGCACTGGGTCTGCTTCAGAGTTGGCAGTCAACAAGTATCTGAACTCCGCTCTGTGGTGCCTCGTTTGGTCCTCTCTATCTGCTTGGTCTTGCCGCTCCTTTTGCTGCTATTGTAATCTGCCAGTTTCTGTCTGAGACTGTTCCAGTGGTCTTCCCCAGCTGTCTCTGTTTACTGTGTTCTTGATGTTGTATCACATGTGCACGTCACCACCCTCTTGTATCAGTCTTTGTCAATAAACCTTTGTCACTCACTCTGCAACTGGGTCCTCCTTCCAGATCCCTGACAAATACTATATACTATACTACTATTACTAAAATAAATAAGTATTGAAATATATTTTTAAGTAAATAAATTGATTACCATATGTATAAAAACATTAAAATAAATGATATGATAATAATAATAACCATTTTAAATAAATGCACATAAGAGTACAGAACAACAGTGTGTAGGGGAAAAAGTAATAATGTAGCATAATTTTATTATATATGTATTATGTAGCAATTATTTTTTCACAGTATAAATTGGGGTCTGTATCGTCTAAAATTTGAATAAAAAAAACTGATTTAATTAAAGTTTAGGAAAATGCAAACATAATTTATCGTTTTCCTACATGTACAACTGCTTTAGACAACAGAACACAGTGCGAAATCCAATAAAAGTAGTTTATAAATGAGAATTCCATCAGTCCGTATTTTAGATGACAGTAAACAAAGTTCAAAGATTCACCACAGGAGTGTAGAATTTCAAAGGAACTGAGATGCGTTCTGTGGGGCTGAAGTGATGGGAGTTTACAGAGTGTTTGACCGCAGTTTAACAGCAACAAAACACTTCTAAATGAGGGGAAATGTATAAATGACAGCGTGAAAGAGCAAAGCGCCCTGCAACCCGCTTAGGAATGCCTCTTCACACAAAAGCCATGAAAATGTAAATGTTTGCCCGCTTGTAGTTCATTTCGACAATATAAATAGCATGAGAGAGAGAGAGAATGAAAAAGACAGAAAAGAGAGATTGTGGCAGGCTCTTCAATATGTTTTAGTGGCGTTTCCCGAGGAAAGCATCAAAATGCTTATTGCTCACTAGTTAGTATTAAACTCATTCTGCAGTGTTTGATTCCTCAAATCATGTGTGTGCTGTTTCTTTACTAAATGATCAGATGCACCATTTTCACCTGCTGGACCAGAAAACAGGTGAAAAAAAAATTGCACATTTTAGGAGGAAGACTTGAGGAAGACTCTTCATGCCAGACAGGAAGAAATCACCTAGCAACCACTAAAAAAATACCCTAGCAACCACATTCTAACATCCACTAAGAACGCACAGCAACACCCTGTCAAATAATGCAATAAATGACTTTCAAGTCATTTTCTAGTAAAAACTGATCAAAATTAAGTCAGTTTTTGATGAAAGCAAGGAAAATATCTGCTAATAAGGTCAGAAAAATAAACTTGTTTTTCCTTCGAATTAAGTTTTATTTTTTTCTTAAAACATTGGCAGATAGTTTTTTCTTGTTTTAACCATACACTCACTTCATTTTGGTATTTTTCCCAGAAAACAAGACTTGATAACTTTTTGTTTTCCAGTAGAAATATCGAAACAAAATCAAGATACATTCGAGAAGCAAATATATATTTTCTGAAAAAAAAAAAAAAGATCAAAATCAAGTGAGGTTTTGCTGAAAATAAGAAAAAAAAAAAATCTGCTAAAGGGGAAAGAATAAACTAGTTTTCCCTTCACTTTAAATTAAGAAATATTTTTCTATTTTTTTTTTCTTTTAGGTCATTTAGCATCTCAAGTAAATGTATATTGATTTAAGGCTGTTTAAATATTTGTACCAGAAAAAGAGACAACAATACTGAGTAATGTGTATAATCCTATCATTTTTAAATTTATAAGTGAAACAGTAGAAATTATGCAATGATGGCCATCATCTTAGAAATAAATATGCCTATTTTATATATATTTTTAATTTAATTTTGTTTGAAAATAGACAACTTTTAGCCTCTTGATCATTTAATCAATCAAATTAGAGATGGTTAAGCTCATGGGTGATTTTACCTGCGCTTCATTCATCACACAGGGAACAGAAGGTCAAGCCGAGCGCATTGCATTGTAAGATAAAGCAGTCTTTGCTAGCCTGTGCATGCACAGAATTCAGAAAAAAACTGCACATTATACATACTATATATATTATACATACTCCATACTGCAGAAATAGCTAGTATGCTGTTCCAATCATAATTGTAGCGTAGTAAGCCGTAGCTGATAGCATCTTTGTAGCCTGGTGTGTATGTGTACAGTAAATGTGCAATCAAATGAACAGAGGTGAATCCAGTTCCACTTAATCAGCACTATATTAATCACACCAACACAAACATGCTTTCGCAAGCCTTTGAGGGTCAAGTGTGTGCACGTACAGCGCGGCGTGTGTAACCAGGGTTTGCCCACAGCACAAAGACTGCCTTCTTTCATAACACCACATTTGCCCGTTTCTGAAAAGAGTTCAGAGCTTTTGTCACAGTAAACGACTGGATCCCGTCTAATCAAAGCAGCATTTATACGCTTATCTTCACAGCATTGTTTCTACTTGTGTTCGTGCAGAATTGCTAGAGGCTTCCCAAAAGACCTGAACAACAACCACATGGACATCAATTAGATTAAAACCTTTCAATATTCAACCCAAAATCAACGGAAAGACAGTTTTGTATAAAGAAAATAAAGCCTGTTTTTAGGACATTACGATTTTTTTTTTTTTTTTTTTTTTTTGGCAGTTCATCACAATTAAGCACATTTTTTCCAACTGGAATGTATTTCATAATTATTTAAGATTTAAATTTTAATGTATTTTCCTACACCTTACTATAATAATAAAAAATATATATTATTTAAATAGTTATTTGTTGATAGTTAATTTATACTGATTAAAAAGACATTGTATTAATATGCTTACTAAAATAAAAAAAGATAAAATTAGCTAACAATGAGCAATTCATTTGTTACAGTATTTATTAATCTTTGTTAATAATTAGCTAATGAAAAATACAACTATTTATTGTTAGTTCATGTCAGCTGAGGTCCATTAAATAATGTCAACAGATGCAAATTTCAGTAATGTGTATGTATTATTAATGTATTAGTAAATGTTGAAATTAACCAATTAACAAAAATTTTATTATATTACAAAAGCAAATTATATATTAATAGTATTACAGATAGCCATTTAGTATTATATTGTATTGAAAAAGTATTATGGTATTAAAATACAAAACACAAAAGAGAAAACATCTGGACATAATAATGAGAATTTGAAAATGAAAATAATGTAAAAATGCTAAGGGCCAGTTTTACTAACAGCTTGCGCCAGCACAAACCGTCTTTTGGTGTTAAAATAGTACTGACAGGTTTTACTAAAGACACGCAGTGACGAAATAGCGCTGAAAAGGTGTGGACAAAGTTATTTTTGCGCCTGACCTTATTGAATATGCATTTTTAGGAGTTCCTCTTTCAGATGCAAAATTTATGAGAGGAGAGTATTCAAATGAATCACGCAACGTGTTTTACTAACGTTTGCGCTCGTCAAATTACTCGCATTTGCGCCATTATTAAACACCCAAAAAAATCATGTCTTAAACTGTTTTGCGCTTGAAATGGCTGCAGTTATTGTTGCTAGGAGGAGGCACTGCAGAGAACAGAGAGCGCGTGGTAGAAGGAAGAGGATTTTTCCACACATATTAATTTATTTGGAAAGAACACATTATCCGAACATCATTTGGCAAGCCATGTTATTTTTAATTTGCTTCAGGAAATAAAAGACGATTTGGAACCCTCAACTAGGAGTCACGCGCATACCAGCTCTATCAAAACTTCTTGCAACCCTTAATTTTTTTGGCCTCCGGTTCTTTTCAACGTACTGTGGCTTATTTCTTTATTCTTTATTCACGACTACGCTAATTTGCGCTGCACTTGGTATATTGCATTGGTCGATATGTAAATGAGATGTTGCGTCTGTGTTCTTTAATTTGCACATTGTTAGTAAATCACCCGCAGAAATTTCCACGCCCATCGGCGCTGTTTTGGAATTGCGCTAACTTGCCCTGTTTAGTAAAACTGGCCAAATATATCTTACTGGTCCAAAACATAGGCTTTATTGTCTTTATGCAAAATAATATTTTGAAAACACATATTTTGACAGATTCACAAGACTACAGGTTCAGGATCAACCTGAGGTTAAAGAAACTGCCATTGAGATGAATGGGACTACTTAGAGTTATTTGCAAGTGTTTCAATCAACAACCCAGTGGTAATAGTGTCTGAATCCAGATCTTGTTTCACACCATCCTGAAAACAAACCAAGCACGCTAAAGACCCGTGACAAGCACTGACCTACTCGCAGCTCCTGTCCGAAGACGGTGCGTTCACCCAGCGCCGAGCAGTTCCAGCGGCCGTATCTGAACTGGTACTGGCATTCGTTGATGCCCAACTGTGCCCCCTCTCCAATCACGATGATGGCGTCCGGCCGGCTCTGGCAGATGGCGCGCTGGCGGGGTGCGAGACCGGGGATCTTATTGCAGATGATGTTCGCACCAAGGGCCACCACAGAGGAAAGAGCCCTGTGGGACAGAAGAGACAAACACAACTAGTAAAGATGAACATTACTTGCATCATAGCATACGGTGGATAGTTTATGAACTTAAACACACATCAGAATTAAGCAGTTAAGTGTTTGAAGTGCTTTTGTCCCATCATTATTTTAGCAATAACACCTGCACCAAAGAACTATCACAAATGAGATCTCTATAGTATCTCATAAGCACTACTTGAAATGGGTGAACATTTCTACCTCTCAAATTAAATCTTCACCCACAGTAGTGCAAGTAAAAAGAGATAGTAAAGATCTGACCAATACAGAGGACAGAATATATCAGAATACAAGAGAACACCAGAGTATAATAGAATGAGAATAAATAAAATAGACTTGAAAAACAAAATTGAAGAGTAATGCATAAAAAGAATAGAACAGCATAACTGAACATGACATAGAATAAAAGTTAGAAGAATGTAACTAAACAAAAGAGAACAGAATTGAACAGAAGTGAAGAGGCCAATACACAACTGTAAGAACAGAATCAACAGAATAGAGCAGGATAGAATAGAATAGAAATGAATAATCCAAGACTTAATGTAGAGCAGAATAGAACCAAAACAAAGAGTAGACAAGAAAAACATAACTTAATGTAAATATATAAAATAGAATAGAAATTAATAAACTAGAACAGCATAACTCGACATGATACAGTATAAGGGTAAGTAGAATATAAATGAACAAAACAGAATAGATTTGAACAGACATGAATAGGCCAACATACCTGTAATAAAGAATAGAATCAACAGGATAGATTACAATAGAATAGACCAAGACCTGAATGTAGAGCAGAATAAGTAAAAAAAAAAAAAAAAAATAGAGTAGAAAATAAAAACATGCCTGAACATGAAAGAATAAAATCAATAGAACTGAATAGACCAGAACAACATACCTAATCAAAATAGAATTGAGCAGAAGTAAATAAGCCAATGCATAACTGTAATATGGGATATAATCAATAGAATATAATAGACCAGGACATTACTTTAGAGCAGAATAGGGCAAAAACTTATAGAATAGAAAAAGAAAAAAAAACCTAAACAAACATAAATGAAAATGAACGAAAACGGAAGAAAACTGAACAGA
This sequence comes from Spinibarbus caldwelli, assembly GCA_039654775.1. Taxonomy (NCBI): domain Eukaryota; kingdom Metazoa; phylum Chordata; class Actinopteri; order Cypriniformes; family Cyprinidae; genus Spinibarbus; species Spinibarbus caldwelli. Next base: position 3,693,671 of record CM077264.1, read on the forward strand.
ATATAACTGAACAGAAGTGAATAGGCCAACTCATAACTGTAATATGGAATAGAATAAATAGAACATAACAGAACAGAATAGAATAGACCAAGTCATACATGAAGAGTAGAGAAAACAATGTAAAGGAAAGTAAAACATTACTCAACTTGAATGAATAAAATAGAATATAATAGAATTGAACAGATCAGGTTCAATAATTGAACAGGACATATAATAAAAATAAGCAGAATGTAATTGAACAAAACAGAATAGAACTGAACAGACATGAATAGGCCAACACATAACTGTAATATAGAACAGAATCAACAGTACAGAATAGAATTGAACAGATCAAAATATAACTGTAGACCAGAACAGAATAAAAACAAAAAGAACAGAAAAGAAAAACAACTATAGAATAGACCAAGACATACATTTACAGCAGAACAGAACAAAAACAAATAGAAAAAGAAAAACACAACTGAATGCAAATTATGAAAAGAGTAAAACTGAACAGACCAGAACAGCATAACTAAAGAAAACATAGAATAAAAGTGACCAGAATATGATTAAATAAAATAGAATACAATTTATTAAAAGTGAATAGGCCAACGCATAACTGTAATATAGAATAGAATAATCCAAGACATAACTGTAGAGCAGAATAGGATGAAAACAAATAGAACAGAAAAGAAAAACAATGAATGAGTAATAATAGAATAGAACTGAAAGAACCAGAACAAGATAAACAAACATGAAATAAAAGACCAAAACTTAACAGAATAGAACTGAACAAGCCAATGCATAACTGTAAAATAATTGAAAACAACCAATAGAATATATAATAAAATGCCACCAATGAACACGACATAGCAGAATAAAGAATAATAGAATAAAATAAAATAGAATAGAATACCACCACTGAACATGACCGAACAGATTACAACAGAACTGAATAGAAAACAAGAGAACAATATACACGACAGAAAAGAACAATGTGTTACTGGTTATAAAGATCATATTTTTCATGCCCCTTTTTTGATTCAACTCATATTTTCATGCAACTGTGACCACACAAAGTGGGTCATGTTCCAAATGCACACATCTCTGTCATCATACGGCTTCTCGTGTTGATACAGCCCTCGACAGCGCTCTTAATATGCGCACTGAGTATTTTCAGCGCTCTGTGTTTGCACAAACCCACGCGGCTAAACAAGTGGGCTTCTATGTTTACGAGCATTGAACCCGTTCAGATATGTGCCTTTCAAACATGTCAGAGATGAGGGCTGTAAAAACTCGGCAAGACGCATGCCAACTTTGAAGAGTGACGTCACCGGCTGCCGAGGACTGCACTGCAAGCTCGGCGAGTTGCAACAAGCAATGCGTGTGTCAGCAGAAACGGCATGCACGGGTGGACAGGCCGGTGTCGCTGCTGGGAGAATAGCTGCAACTTATGAATTCCCCGTCAAAATAGATCAAACGGCGCAGAACAAAGATGCGGAATGTTCATTGGAAATTGGATACGGCTGGTTTGCTTCTTTTCTGGTTGTGTTTCCGTGTCCACAAAGGCTTAAGAATTACTCTTAAATACAAAACCACATGTGGGATGCAGTCGAGGGACCCCTCTCTCACTCTGTGTTTAAGAAACATCTCCTGTTTCTGCATATAATGGAGTCGCGAGGGGCGAGCAGCTAAAAGTGTATGTTTATTTAAACCCTTCAGCGAACACAAACTAACACCCGACCACACGTTAATATAGCGGCGCGATGCAGCGCCTCCAAAGCCATCCAAACCAGTGTGTTTGGGCATTTGGTGGGCCACTGTGAGGGCTATGAAGTTTTGCTGCCAATTCTGTAGATCTGTTCCAAACCTTGTGCGTTGCCTACCTAGAGAGCACCTTCAAAAAGCAATGTGGCCAGATTCTAAAGGCAGCATCCCATGTAGCCTATCTTTGGTAATCCCAGAATACAATGCAAAGTGATATAAATATTGTTTGTAAATATGCTTACTTACAGAAATCTTTATTCAGCATCAGCAAGGATGCATTAAATTGATCAAAAGCGACAGTTTATAATGTTACAAAAGATTTGGATAAAAAGCGTCTGCTAAATGACTAAATGTAAATTTATATTTCAAGTAAATGCAGTTATTTTGAACTTTCTGTTCATCAAAGAATCCTGAAAAAAATGTATCATGGTTTCCACAAAACTATGAAGCAGCACAACTGTTTTCAACATTGATGATAATCAGAAATGTTTCTTTAGCAGCAAATCAGCATATTAGAATGACTTCTGAAGGATCATGTGACACTGAAGACTGGAGTAAATACAGCTTTGCATCATCGGAATAAGTTAAATTTTAGCGTATTCAAAGAGAAAACTGTCATTTTGAATTGTAAAAATATTTAGCTGTTTTTACTGTATTTATAATTAAAGAAATGCAGCGTTGGTGAGCGGAAGAGACTTCTTTCAAAAACATTTAAAAAAAAAATTAAAATCTGATCTCAATATTTTTATATCAAAATGTATCATTAAAAATGGTTCAACCACATAACAAGCTACAAAACATCTTAGCAACTGCATAGCATCACCCTGACAACCACATAACAAGCTACAAAACTTTAAAAAAAAAAACCTTGTCAACTACATAGCAAGACCCTGCCAACCACATAACGAGCTACAAAACATTCAAAACACCTCAGTAACTGCATAGCAACATTCTGGCAACCACATAACGAGCAACAAAACATTCAAAACACCTTAGTAACTGCATAGCAACACCCTGCTACAAAACATTCAAAACACCTTAGCAACTGCATAGCAACACCCTGCCAACCACATAACGAGCTACAAAACATTCAAAACACCTCAGTAACTGCATAGCAACACTCTGGCAACCACATAACGAGCAACGAAACATTCAAAGCACCTTAGCAACTGCATAGCAAGACCCTGCCAACCACATAACAAGCTACAAATCATTCAAAACACCTCAGTAACTGCATAGCAACACCCTGCTACAAATCATTCAAAACACCTCAGCACCTGCATAACAACACCCTGGCAACCACATAACGAACTACAAAACATTCAAAACACCTTAGTAACTGCATAGCAACACCCTGCTACAAAACATTCAAAACACCTTAGCAACTGCATAGCAACACCCTGGCAACCACATAACGAACTACAAAACATTCAAAACACCTTAGTAACTGTATAGCAACACCCTGCTACAAATCATTCAAAACACCTCAGCACCTGCATAACAACACCCTGGCAACCGCATAACAAGCTTCATAACATAAAAAAAAAAAATGAACAGCAGCATAGCAACAACCTGCATACAACAAGCTACAAACTGGCAACTGCATAATGAGAAACAAAAAATTTGAAACACCATAGTAACTACATAACACCCTGGCAACTATATATATATATATATATATATATATATATATATATAATGTGTGTGTGTGTGTGTGTGTGTGTGTGTGTGTTTGTGTGTGTGTTTTGCATGACAAGACTACAGGATTTGCGAAACTAATCATATGATATAGTCATCACATAGTTTCATCTGCAAATGTTTTTTCCCATAGCTACATAAATCAGATTGTGGGCCACAGAACATGCTGCTCTAGAAACAAATGAAACACTCCACCCTCTTTTCTTTAATTTATTTGGCTTTCATTTAAAACCTCTTATTATGGCTGTCCTGCTCATCCACAGTCATAAAGTACCGACTGACGTTGTTTCTGGTTAAACAAGTGATGTCTTCGGTTAAACAAGTTGAATATAGACTGGACCCTTCAGAGCAGGTTACCGTGATGTAAAACGCAAAGCAGTGAGCCTCAGGAATATGCGCGTCACACTCTGAGACTTAATATCTCAATTTTATTCTCCCAGACATCAATAAGAATGTGTTTTTGCTTAAATCTTACATTTCTCAGATATTTCATAGAAAAGATCAGAGAGAAAGGTTCTGAAAAATCAGATCTCAGAAGTCATCGAACTCTTCTTAAAAACCAAATGATCTGAGCTTTTACTTAACTCAACTTAAAGGTTACTTAACTAGTCCTCAAGTTTACAGGTAACGCTGGACATTTTTAAATCCTACAAAACACACACGGTATTTTCCCATCTGAAAATAACCGTGTTTTTACCAACCGACTCTACATTTAAATAGCCCCGAGTGTAAGTTTAATTGTGGTCCATATAAAATATGACAAAATAAATCAGCACTGTCTCACGAGGAAGATTTCAAACATGAATAGGATTTCCTGGTAAATGAGGAATAAATAATCCACAGGATGAGTAAATGCACTCTACTTTTAAACACAAGAAAATAAATGTTCCCTGTGCGCTTGGCTCCAACTATCACCCAGTCCATTCTACTTAAAACAAATCCTGCTAAAACAAACTCTAAACTACCAACATGGACAAAGTGGCACCGGAAAACTTTCAAACCTCAGACTGTACATCTTTAAGCACTGAGAAAAAGAGCAAATGTGACTTTTATGGGCCTATTTATATGTCTAAAACTGCAATTTATTAAGACTATGTCTCTTTCAGAATAGCAGAGCATGCTTCATACTAATGGGACATAGTGAAAATGAATAAGTTGTTTTATCATCTGGGATTAAATAGTTATGCTGCTATGATGGCGGGAGTTTTCAATGTATAGGCTTTGTATGGAAACACATTGTGATAACATCAGCCAATGTTTCATTTTATATTTTATTTTAAGTATGCAACCATGCATGTAGAATTGGAGGGGACCAAATGTAAAAGTTTGAGAAGTTTTTGATTTGAAATCAACCACTATACTAAATATCAACATGTATGATGTTAGAAACCTTACAAAACTTGTGTGAAATAGACAAATGTATTAAAAATCGTTCAGATGAAGTAGATTCACCCTGTGATAGATTCCGATTCCTGACTTCCTAAAAAACTAAAACATTCCCATAAATATTAGCGAGGAGAAAAGCACCGACCACAAACTTCCTTTTAACCTTCCTTTAAAAGCCATTAATTCCACAAAATGTATCAAATTTGCAATGTGCCGAATTAAGATGGTTTAAAACATAAAAAGCAATTTGTGATGTGCAAACCAATGCTATACATAGACTTACTCACTTGAATGCCAGCAAAAACCCACATCTATTTTGAAAATTGAGTTTGGGGTCTCCAGCTGCTAAATTAGGACCATGGTCTGGAGGTCATTTGACAAAGAGACACAACAAGGGTTTGGGAAGAAATTATAGGAAAAAGAATTTACAGACCAGCTTGGAGACCAAATGCATCGCTGTCAGTCAAAAGTGCTGTTCAGAAGTTCACTTGGACACGATGCAAATACAATGTACTTGAACTTGTAAACGTAAATAATATGAATGTAAATCTAGGGGAGACAGGCTAGTTGTCACACAGAGTAGTTGTCATAAGGGCTTAAACTCAACAACTATAAAGCTTTAAGTCAAAAGTCAAATCTCTCTAGCAATGCTTTTTCCTAGTCGGCTATCAAATTTTTAAAATTCACATTTTCATAAGAATTCTTAAAAGTCAGGTCGCGGCAAGTTGTCACATGCAGTTTATTCGGTTTCATTTAATATTAATGGTAACTTATTAATTATTAACTTAACTTATTAAATTATATTTTTTTGCACGTATGTTCAATATTTTTGTGGTTTCATTTTCATTGTTTACATTATGCTGAAAAGTCTTTAAAAAGCCTGTGATATAAATAGATTACCCAATATATAGTGACAACTTGTCAATTTCTTGAGCAGTGATAGTGGTAAAGTTCAACTGCTTTAAGCTTTGTGTCTGTGCAGAAATAAACAGTAAATGAGAAATATTCCATGTGACAACTAGCCCCACTGTCCTCTATTTCATTAGTATTGTTTCGATCAAATGCATTTACATGCAAAACTTGTTTGTGTTGGTGTTTAGAGCAGGTGAAGGTTGAACCGAGGAACCGTCTGTCTGTGAAACCAGTGACTCGTAATTGAACACACACACACACACACACTTTATATATGAATCTTACTGAACTTCTCTGCCACTCAGTGGCCAAATGAAATTCTCTTCTATTCAGCTTCAACACTGAACACTTACATTTACCAACCCGAACCAGATTTTCACTTTAATACCCTCTTCTACACTGTAACAAGTAGAAATCTTCAGTTGTTGTTACATTAAGGAGGTATTTCCATCTATCCTGACCCTAAAAATGATTTAGATGATTCAGTCATATTAAATAATCTGAATAAAACCACCATGACACATTTTTCTTGGTCACCTGACAGAACATTCCTTACATTGTAAGTTCATGGACTTCCCTTTAAAGTTTCAGATTACATGAGAATAAAAAAAAAATAAATAAAAATCTTGTGAAATGAAATTAAACCAAATCTTGCATTTTAACACAAGTTCCTAAGAGTCTCATTAACAGCATCATTCATGAAGTTTATCTAAATTAAATATTAACTACTGTATTTACTCAACGCTCACAAGTTCATTCAGAAAACCCAGTCCAGATGCAGGAATCTCTCTGGCTGGATCAACGCTAAACGTTAATGTTTTATTAATCCATCTTCGAACATGATCAGTCAAAGGTTTAGACACATCTACTCGCTCTTTATTCTGACTGTTTTCAACACTGTAGAGTGATAATAAAGTGATGAAAACTCTGAAAATGGAAGTCTGGGAATGATGTAGCAATCAACATATGTCACGGAAATGAAATCTATCCTATATTTGAGCTTCTTCTTTGTCTAGAATAGATTCCAGCTCTGCTCACTTTGGACATTCATCAACTAAATTTGTAGTCAAAAAAATAAATAAATAAATAAAATAATTTGGAATGGAATCTGTCATAATAAGCAATTCTAAAGGATCCCAGCATGCATTTTATTTAATGTTTCAAACATAAAACAAAAACTAGATCTTTCAAAACGTAATTCCCAACAAAGCTATGACAATTCCCAGTAAAACTGGATGCCAAAAACTCATAGCAACTTTGTCCAGTATTCCATATACAAATAAGTCAAAAAATGGATTTATCCCAACAGGTACTTAAATATGATAGAAATTCCAGCAGGAATCCTGTACATGTTCCTTCGGGATAACTGTGAAGGATGTGGGATGTTTCTCAAACAGTATCAAAGGAGATCCCATGCTAGACACTTGTTAGGTGGGTTTCCATCACCTGTCCAACTAATGCACTTCAAAACATGCATTTAAATGCTAGTTTTGTACAGCAATTCATATATAGTGTACACACTGTACACATTCACTAAAAAATGTAAGCCATCGTAATGCTAGTCAAGTGCGTCCAAACTTTAGACTTGCATCGCTCGAACGCGAAATCAACAGATTTAGACGTTTGTAAACTTACAGGTAACTCCCGCTGGTGAGGATGAGGAAGATCTGCGGATAATAGACAGACAGCAGCACACTGCGCGAGGAGAAGAGGATCATGGTGACATACGGACGCTTTTCTGACGGACTGAGAGAAAGAAACGCGTTTAGTTCCAGTGGCACGTCTGTGATGTTCGCGAACGGAGCGTCTTTGAGGCTGCGCGTAACTCCCAGACGCGTGTGCGAGAGCAGGAGACGCGCTGTGTCATCGCGCGGTTCGTTCAGTCGGTGAGGGCTGATGGGTTTTTGGGGGATTTGGGGATGGAAACAGAAGTGGCTCTCTCCTCTCGGGAGACTCCGGGCTGCCATTGGGCAGAGGACGGCACCATACGCCCACTTTTGGATAAAGGGGCCACTAGGGGCCACACTGACAGCGCGCCCGTGTCCGCTGGAGAGGTAACCGACGATCCCTACAGCTGCACATATTAACCCAGAAGTCCCACATATATGTATTCCACTTTAAATATTAACTTCGTTTACTTGTAATCAGCGTGCGAGTTACACAGTCACTTCATGGGCTCCATTTGTTATCACGGAATTATCTGCGGCTAGCCAACTTTAGGCGCCAATCTCTTGGGGTTCAACTCATCTCGGGAAAATCTGTGTTTTAGCGCCAAAACGTAATTTAAGAGACTTTCAAAACGAAACATTACGTTACTGGGTTATGAAAATCTATAATAGTCTGATAAACAATGACATCATCAATATTTCATTCAATAATAATAATCCTGAGGAGATCGTGCTAGCGGTTGCTATGGTTACCTATTCAGCGGTTTGCTTTCGTGAGCTATATGTGAAAATACGTGTCCTGGCAAATTATTTTTGTGGTCACTCAGCTATTATAAAACTGTTAAATGGCAATATTTTATACCAAAAATAAGTGTAGGCTATTTTGACGTGGCAGTAAATACTAAATAGCCGCTAGCGAATATTGCTGCGGAAGTCACCGTAACAACAGTAGACTTTAGCGCTTTCCAATTTTAGATCTTTGAATTGACAGAACATAAATACTAATTACTATGTCACATTAATATTTCATCCAATAATGATCCTGATGGAAAGAGTGCGAGTGGTTGCTATGGTTACCTGTTCAGCGAGCATTTATTTACTGCAAAGTGAAAATACTCTCCCTGACTAACTTTCTTGGAGTCACTCCACCTTGTTAAAACTGTGTTAAATACCTATATTTATACGCAAAATATATGTATTTTCATGTGGCAGTAAACAGATGCTCGCGAATAGAAATTGCAGTCGCCTGTGGAAGTCACAGCGATTTCTATTAGAATCTTTGAATTTACAGAACATAAATACTGTCTTTACTTTTCACTTTGTTCACTTTATTTCACTATATATCAAGGCTTGTAGCAGCACTTACTAAACAGTCTTAATATGTTTTTTCAGCTACAGTACAAATACTATTTATAGGTTCAAAATTGTACATTAAGGAATTTTTTAGAAGATAAAACATGAGGACGCTGGTCCAAAAGACAACACATAAATCTACAGGCCAGCTTTATTAATGTGCTGAGTGAAATGCAGTGCTTGTACCTGCATGTGCTGTATGTCATCATAGTGAAAGAGGGTAAAGGGGGTATAGTGACAGATATCAAGCCTCAGGGGTGAGACATTATCTAGACTTTATCTAGAGATCTCAAAGCATGCTTTCAGTCATATGAGGTTTTGTGAGCCACCTTATGTTTTCTCAAGATTGCATGATTAATCTCAGAGCTTTGACAAATGTGCTTCCAAAATGAGAAAAAAAAGTGACTCATGAGGTGCTCTAAGCTGTATAATCACCTGTTTCGAGAAAAAAAAAAAAAAACAGCGGCATGAATGGATTTCCACTTCAAAAGATGGATAAACTATGATCTGTTTGTGCATGCAAAGGCATACACAGATCTAGATATGATATCCTAATTCCATTTTGCATTGCTGAGAGTGTAATTTCTCAAATGCCAGTGCATGTGCACAGAATAAAAACAAGTAAACGAGAGCAAAGAGTTAAATATATCAAGTAAATCATGAATAGACTAGATGACAGGCGACCCTCTCTTGGAATACGAACAAATCCCTCAAGAATTCAGGTGAGGTCTTGCAAAACTGGAGGGTGAAGGAATGTGGAAATACAACTCGGCATGCTGTTATTACTGAGGGTATAGAGAGGTGAAAGCGAGAGAAAACCACAGCATGGATCTTCCTTTAAACTAGTTAACTATGAAAAACATGGACCAGATGCAGTGGAAAATAGCTGTAGAGATCCAATTCACTCAAGTGAAGACCAATCGGTGAGCAGGTGTACAGATCTGAATATCACTTTTAGTATACTGATCAACTGCATGTTATTTATAATCGCAATAAATGCAATGCAAACTTTTAGATTAGAAAGCTCCCAACCTAAGCTAAATGCAGAACAAAATGCCATTAATGCTATTTTATTCAACAAATGTGACATTTCGAACTCCAAAATGAATTGAAATGTTAAATTTACGGTTCGTTTTTATGAAGCAATAACCTTAGAGTGCAGATATTTAGTTTTTTCCTTTAGTAAAGTTAGTTTAGGAAAATTGACAAGTTCTGTGGTGTGAAATGCCATAATCCATCAAAAACTATTTTAAACAGCATTTTAATGCTTCTTTTATGATCTCATACTAATCGAGAACTATATGGGATATAAAAACACTGCAGGACCATTTAATAAGAACTAGTGAAGGCAAAATTAATTAAAAATGGTGCAATCACCTAATATATAAATATATATACATTTTTTAGAATATTTTATTATTTTAATATTTTGTTTTAAATTTAAATGAAAAGTTTTAGTAATTGTGTTGTGTTTTTACATTTTTATTAGTTTTATGTAGCAGTTTTAGTTATATTAGTACATTAAGTTAAACTAAATGAAAATGAGAAATGTTGCATTGGCAACTAACTGAAGTTTAATATATTTTTCAGTTAATGTTTATTTTAAGTAAAGAATGTTTTTATGGTTTTGGTTTGTTAACTATAATAACCCTGCACTGACATGAGCTTATGTCACCTACCCAAAAGTAAACATCAAATGCATTGCGTTTAAAGCACATAATACGTTGCATAAAGTTGATCCTCCGCTTACCCGAGTCGAGAATAAATGATGCCGAAACACAGGAGCACGTTAAAGATCCACAAGCGTAGGGGTCTGACCATGGTGTCCAATCAGTGCAGAAATCCAGCTCACATCGGCCACTCTGTTCCACCTGCGCAGGTAAACACGCTCTTTCTGTCTCTCCGACGTGTCTTTCTGATTCCCTGTGAAGTTAGAAACCTGAGAGCCATAGTCAGGGTTCAGCTCACGCTCTAGGATGCTTTGCCGTCTCGTTCTCGGGTCTGAAGGCAAGATTGAGGCTTACAAACCCTGCGTTTTCAAGGAGGAGCGAGTCGAATGTTTTCAGGTGAACCTGCCGTGCGCGTCGAGTTCCTCCTCCTCTCTCTCGGGGGGAATGCCGACGGTTTTATGTTCCAGGCTCATCGACTTACTGCTGCTGCTGGTTTGTTCAATTCTTTCCATTTCTCTGCAGGTGAAAGTCTAGGGCAGGTAACACAAGCCTTTATCCACGCCCCTTCAGCTTTACGCTCACAGATGAGAGCATTTTACAGGCATGAAGCACGTGCTTTGCCTGCACGGATCACAAATGAAAGGCATCGAGGCTCAGCCCTCCCTTTTCATAATGAAATTGGCTGCAAGTCCATTGCACAATCACGCAACAAAGTGATCATTCCATGCATACATGTCTCATGGCTGATATTTCATGAATCGGGCTACTAGGGGAGGAACGAGAGAGAGTTTTTTGCACAAGTCCTGACTGCTTGATTCTGTGCCTTTACACATTCAAAATTGTTTTTTGGGGTCCAAACAATACATTAAGCAATGCATTCGAATCAGTGGTTTGTTTACTAATAGATTTGCATGCAACGTACCAGCATAAAATCATGTTTTTTGGGGTCTAAAACAATATATTAGGCAATGTATTTGAACTAGTTGTTGGTTTTCTAACAGATTTGGATGCAACGTACCACAAGAAAAAGTGTTTTGTGGATGCAAACATTATATTTAGCAAAGCATTTGAATCAAAAAATGTTTTTTTTTTTTTTTTTAGGATTCATTTCCATAAAACGTTTACTATCTCAGTGGTTTCTATTTCAGAATAAATGGGGAGACTTGGATGTTTCTTCTCAAACCCTGGGAAAACCCTGGTAATCTCATATGTTTCTCCTCCAGAGCTTCGAAAGAGATCTCAACAATGAAACAAAAAAGTCTTCAAAACTCAAAATCAACCCAAACACATTTCATCAAATTTGGCAGAAACACAATTATTTGAGCTATTTTATCAGCATAGACTTTATAGCTCTGTATGTCAACAACTGACTTGATTTGTGTCTATTTTTTTTACTGTATATCCTCTCAGAACATTCAGGGAAAAAATAAATAAATAAATAAATCACCATATCTGCTTATAAGAAGCTGATAAGCATATGCATATTTGCATACAACTATCTAAAACAGTGAATTTTAAAATAAGTGAACTGCAAAAAAGCTAAAGAATTTAAATAAATATATTTATGCCTAATTCAATGCTGTACACATCTGTAATGTCTTTAAATGGCCTTTATTTGATAGCTTTTACATAGACAATTGCGATTAATTGGATTGAATTTTTACATTTTTTAAAAAGTAATGTTCTTTTTTTTTTATTTCAAAGCCACTTCTTTGTTTAATTCAATGTTGCACTGATTAACAAATATTTTTTGTTTATTTTTTGCATGCAGGTATATGCATGCAATTTCTGTACAGGTTCAGAAAAAGACCTTGTGTATCTGCGTAATGAGAAAATAACACTCCCCCTTGTGGTGAAAAGCAAACACCTCACTGCAACCGCCCAGGATTACACATATGATTTCACTGGATTATATGGAGTACATTTAATAAGCATATTCTGAGAACCTAATACTTTAAAGCTTAGAATTAATACTCAGCATTCTTAGAAGAAAAACGTCGTGGCAAAACAAGAAATATACCATTGTACATGCATGCAAACTGGTTTTGGGTGGTACTTTGTGTGTGTTTGCTGTATGGCAGTGTTTGTCAGTGGTTCATAGAAGCTGGCATGCCTACAACTCCTGATAACCAACAATTCAAGCAGTTAACAGGAGTTTTTAGATTTATGACTTAGTTTAATTTTAGGGACTAACAGTAATGCAGCAATTCAAGCAATGCAGAGAATGTCTAGTCATGCAGAGTTTTCTTTGAGGTTGCCATCTTAAATAAAATGACTTTAAAAATTCAGCCTGAAAATAGCTTAAATAACGGATCAACAATATGCAAAATTAAATTTTAAAATGAAAATAAAAAAATACAAAAATAAAAATGTAAAAAGGCAATCGAATAAATTGCAATTGTCTACATAAAATCCCTCAAATAAAGGCAATTCAAAGACATTATAGCATAGAATTAGATAAAAAAGCATCTTGAATTAAATTTTAAATTAAATGTAAAAATTAAAATCAATTAATTAAAAGAATTAAAAATATAATCAAATTAATTGAAATTGTCTATATAAAAGCCCACAAATGAAGGAAATTAAAAGACATTACAGATGTGTACAGCACTGAATTAGACGGAGGGGGGGGGAGTCGGCTTTAAAAAAAAAAAAGAAAGACCAAAAAAAAGGAAAATGCAATCAGATTAATTGCAATTGTCTAAATATAAGGCCTCAAATAAAAATATTTCAAAGACACTGCAAATTAGACATGGCTTTCAAATTAAATCAAAATTCAAATAAAAAAAATAATAAAAAAAAATTAAATTTCAAAAATGCAATCAAATTAATTGCAATTGTCCATATAAAAGGTCTCAAATTAAGGCAATTGAAAGATATTACAGATGTGAACAGCACTAAATTAGACAAAACAAGTGGCTTTTCAATAAATAAAATATATATATATATATATATATATATATATATATATATATATATATATATATATATATATAATCAAATTAATTGCAATTGTCTAAATGCTTTATTATATGTTTACTGTCCAGCTTATGTTAAATGAGGAGAAACATCTGATTTTCAAAGGAAAATGATCTGACTTGAGCAAATGTCTCCATTTGCATCCCAACAACTGAGATGTTAAGAGATCATCTGTGATTTTTCTTCCCATCGGGACAAAAAGTGAGGCCTTCAGTAGGGATTTTTTTTAACAAATGTAAACGTGGCGGCCCACAGATGGATGCACACACACTTATGAAGTAATGATTCTTCAGTACTTCCTGTTAATGGCACTAGTATGTCACTCATCTGTTCAGATGGTTCATTTTTGTTGACAGAGAAACCCAACAAACCACAGAAATGCTTTGTTCCTTGACATCCCTTTTTTTTACAGTTTTAAGAGTGCACTTCAAAACAAGCTCACTGTTACACCAGATGGGAGCTTGAGGGATTGAGCCTCAATATAAAGTTGCTCAGGGGATGATTGTTGCAGCGTGGCAGTGTTTGAAGCGTCCGAATAAAACGATGGTCTTGTTTGTCACCATGGCCGTAATTTTTTGATTTAGCTTTATTAAAATCTTTAAAGGACTACCAATCTGCTGCTTTTATGGAGTCCAATTGTCAGGACGGCATGTGTCACTGTGTTTTCACGCCACATGAAAAACGCGTCACACATGTTGATGTGCGTGCAGACGGTTTTGCGCTTTATTCGAGGCAAATGTGTTTCCAAGAGCACTTCAAAAAAGACAAAAGGATGATGTCATATAAAGACAAACAGGTCGAATGCACACAGATTGCTTCTCCATGAGGTATAAAAACAATGGCTAGCTTAGCATAACTGTGACAAGCATATACTTCTTTTGACGTTTTAAATATTTCTATATTTTTCTATCATATACAGTATATACAGTATATATATATATATATATATATATATATATATATATATAATTTTTAATTAATATTACTATAATTTATTTAATGAATTGGATCATATAATTAAATGAATTAAAAATAATTAAATAGGTCTAGTAATAGTAAATATTAATAATAAATTATATATAAATATCACTTATTTTATTGATGAATTCAATTTTTTTATTTTAGATTAATATTTCCTTTAATTTCTTTGTTTACATTATTTTATTTATTAATTTTATTTGTAATTGATATTTACTATTATTATTTCTATTTAAATATTTATTTATATTTTTAACAGATATATATATATATATATATATATACACACATACATACATATACATACATTCTTTTTGTTTACTCACACGTATATATATATATATATATATATATATATATAAATAAAATTATAGAAGATATAATTCATCAAAACATTACAGATATTGTAAAGATATTGTAAAAACAACTGCAGTAGGTTCTAAACTCTTGTTGCAACATAAACAGCTATTAAAAACACAAACACACAGTTAACTAGAGGTTAGTGCAAATGCACTCATACATTGGCTGTGCTCCAAAACCTAGTGCCATTTAAAGTATGCTCTGATTCGTTCAGTTTTCCCAGTGTTGCATTTTTGTGCTTATTGGATTATGCATCATAATGCTTGCAGTATGCCAATACCAAACGTAGGTTGTAAATAACTCTTGTTATCAGACCTGAAATTGGAAATAGGTCACCAAAAACTGATAATTTTCTGAAAATGTACTCACCCTCAGGCCATCCAAGATGTAGATGAGTTTGTTTCTTCATCAGATTTGTAGAAATGTAGCATTACATCACTTGCTCAGCAATGGATGCTCTGCAGTGAATGGGTGCCGTCAGAATGAGAGTTCAAACAGCTGATAAAAACATCACAATAATCCACAAGTAATCCACACCACTCCAGTCCATCAGTTAATGTCTTGAGAAGAGAAAAACTGTGCCAAATCCATAATTAATATTTTAACTTTAAACTATTGCTTCCAACTAAGATATGAGTCCATAATCCATAATATTTTGTGAAAAAGTCGTCTGGGCTGAATCAGGAGAGAAATATGCACTGATCAAGCACCGTTTACAAGCCAAAACAGTTCAAAATAAATATTGATGTGGGTATGTGGGTGGATTTTAATTTGAGAGCACAACAGGAGATGGACTTTTTCACTGCAAGGAGCATTATTATGGATTATGGACTTGTATTTTAGCCAGAAGTTGCAGTTTAAAGTTTAAACCATGAACAAAACCATGTCTCATCATGAACAAACATAAAAATCACAGTGCAGTTAGAGCTTCAACACATTTCAAAAAAAATAACAACAGCAAGCACGATTTGAGGAATCATTCATGTTTCTAACACAAACAGTGCGGGACCAATTATGCACTAAAGTTACTTAATGTTAGAGTAATAAACGACAAGGTGAATAAAAACTGTCCTGAATACCAAACCATGCGAGTCAGTGAAATGATCAACCTCTATTTACTGTAAATGCTAATCGCTGAGTTTACACAAATGTCCTGTGGAAAACCACACTTTGACTCATTTCATTTGTCTGAGTTAATTTATGCGCTTCACAGGCAGATGACACAACCGAATTGAGCAAACCAGAGGAGTAAAGATGGTGATTTACCCCAGACTGTGATTTGGTCAGGGTTTGGCTGGTTAACATGTTCCAGTTAGCCTCAGCATGTATATGCGGTTGTTTTGCAATTACACAGATGCTTCACCAGTGACCCAACAACTGCCATTAGGATGAATGGGAATGCTAATGGATACTTTCTCCAGAACTACTTGAGTTAAATGTACTGTATATCCTATAATGGGGTTTGTCATTATAATCCAACGCAGGCCTGAAAATACTATACAGTGCCGTTCAAAAGTTTGGGATCAGTAAGATTTTTAATGTTTTTAAAAGAAGTTTCTATACTCATCAAGGCTGTATCTTGTTGATCAAAAATACAGAAAAAAAAACGAATATTAAGAAATATTATTGCAATTTAAAATAACAGTTTTCTATTTTAATATATTTTAAAATATAATTTGTTTCTCTGAAGCAAAGCTTAATTTCCAGCATCATTACTCCAGTCTTCAGTGTCACACGATCCTTCAGAAATCATTCTAATATGCTGATTTATAATCAATGTTGGAAACAGTTGTGCTACTTAATATTTTTTGGGACCTGTGATACTGTTTTTCAGGACTCTTTGATAAATAAAAAGTTAAAAAGAACAGTGTTTATTCAGAAGAGAAATTACAATATACACTACTATTCAAAAGTTTGTGGTCAGTATTTTTTTTTCTTTCTTTTTTTTTAAAGAAATTAATACTTTTATTTAGCAAGGATGTGTTAAATGGATGTGTTAAAAGTGATAGTAAAGACTTACATTGTTAGAAAAGAGTTCTATTTTGAATAAATGCTGTTTTTTTTTTTACTTTTTATTCATCAAAGAAAAAACTATCACAGGTTCCAAACAAAAACTAAGCAGCATAACAGTTTCAACACTGATAATAAATCAGCATATTGGAATGATTTCTGAAGGATCATGTGACACTGAAGACTGGAGTAATGGCTGATGAAAATTCAGCGCTGCGTCACTGAAATAAATTCTATTTTAAAGTATATTAAAATAGGAAACCAATATTAGAAATAGTAATAACATTTCAGAAAATTACTGTTTTTTCTGAATTTTTGCTCAAATAAATACAGCCTTGATGAGCATAAGAGACCATGGCCATCTAGTCGTAATTCTTGTACTCCTTATGAGCTTGTCATGCCCACCTGAAAGATCCCAACAGAATCTGTTTCCTTGGATTTCACTCATTCTCTACTGGAGGACGGAGAAGCAAATTGACCTTTTTCTGTTTTGGCAAAGGAACGTCTTTCTGTCTCTTTAAATACTATTAAGTACTCTTGACCAATGGCTAAATAAAATCAGCCAGTGGGCAAGGTTGTGTTTGTGTAGGAGCTGGTTCAGCTGGAAGCCCCTTTCCCAGCCAGGGAAATAGATTTATCCAGCTTGCCAAACCCGAGAGAGGCGTCTAGGTTTGCCACATCTGCATTCACACACAGACTCTGGTTGTCCACGGCCCGAGCCCCTACAGGCCTCCAACAGCAGGACACACGCAGTTACTTTCATTCATTTGGTTAAATCGTCACATATTAATACTGGTATTTGCTAAGCAAATAGATATCAAGCATCGCTATTGATAATTTTCATATTGAGGACTAGAGATCTGAATGAAACCCACTTACTTTTAGTCATCATCTAGTACAGGGGTCACTAAACTTGGTCCTGGAGGGCCGGTGTCCTGCAGTTTAGTTCCAACTTGCCTCAACACACCTGCCTGGAAGTTTCAAGTACCTAGTAAGACCTTCATTAGCTGGTTCAGGTCTGTTTGATTAGGGTTGGAGCTAAACTTTGCTGGACACCGGCCCTCCAGGACCAAGAACTGGGGCAGTCGTGGCCTAATGGTTAGAGAGTCAGACTTGTAACCCAAAGGTCGCAGGTTCGAGTCTCAGGTCCAGCAGGGATCATAGGTGGGGGGAGTGAATGACCAGCGATCTCTTCCACCCTCATTACCACGACTAAGGTGAGACCCTTGAGCAAGGCAACCATCTAGCAATCATCTAGTAATGCCCTAGGAACCACCTAGAATGCCCTAGCAACCATTTAGCAACATCCTAGTAACCACATAGAATTCCCTAGCAACTACCTAGAACACCCTAGCAACCATCCAGAAACTCCCTATCAACTACCCATAACACCCTCGTAAACATTCAATGATTACCTAGCATCTGCCTAGAACACCTTAGCAACCTTGTACCAATTCCCTAGCAGCCACATAGAATACCCTAGAAATGATCTAGCAATTCCCTAGCGACAACTTATGATACCCCAGCAAATATCTAGCGCGACCTTAGAAGCCACCTAGAACTCCCTAGAAACCATGAAGCAATTCCCAGGCAACTACATATAACACCCTAGCAACTAGAAATTCTTTAGCAGCTACCTATAACACTATCAATTAGCAAGCAGTTTCCGAGCAACTACCTATAACACCCTAGCAACCATCTAGAAAGCCCCTAGCAACACCTAGCAATTCCACAGCAATCACCTAGAACACCCTGGCAGCCATCTAGCAATTCCATAGCAGCCAAATAGAATGCCCTAGCAATGATCTAGTAATTGCCTAGCAACTACCAATAACACCATAGCAACAATCTAGCAATTCCATAGCAAGAATGCCCTAGCAACAATGTAGCAATGGCCTTACACATAAACGCCCTAGCAACCACCTAGAAATTTCCAAGCAACCAACTAGAATACCCTTTAAACCATCTAGCCCTTTACTAGCAACTACCCATAACACCCTAGCAATCATCTAGGAAGTCCTTAGAAACCACCTAAAACAACTTATCAGCCATCTAGCAATTCCCTTGAAACCATATAGAACACCCCAGCAACCATCTGGGGTTGCTAGGGTATTGCTAGATGGTTGCTATGGTGTTCTATGTAGTTGCTAGGCTAGGTTCAGCTAGGGTGTTCTAGGGTATTGCCAGATGGTTGCTAGGGCATTCTAGGTGGTTGCTAGGTTATTGCTAGTTGGTTGCTAAGGTGTTTTAGGTGGTTGCTAAGGAATTGCTACATGGTTGCTAAGGTGTACTTGGTGGTTTCTAAGGACTTGCCAAATGGTTGCTAGGTTATTGCTAGATGGTTGCTAAGGTGTTTTAGGTGGTTGCTAAGGAATTGCTAGATAATTGTTAGGGTGTTCTAAGTGGTTGCTAGGAAATTGCTAGATGGATGCTAGGGTGTTATATGAGGTTGCTAGGTTATTGCCAGATAGTTGCTAGGGAATTTCTAGATGGTTGCTAGGGTGTTCTAGGTAGTTGCTAGGCTTGGTTCAGCCAGGGTGTTCTAGGTGAATTCTAGGCAATTCCCTAGCAAACACTTAGAATGCCCTAGCAATCACCCAGAGTGCCTTGGCAATAAAATTTTCTTCAGAAAATATGGAAATCTGGTTGAGACCTTCGCTAGTTGTACAAACAGCAGCGCTTATGTTAGCCTGTTTTGCCGTAAAGTCGCCTTTGACAATGAAGGCTACTGTAATGGAAACCGTTCGACCTCAAATTGGATCATCCTGACCTTTACCAGAGCCACCGATTTACATGACATAAAAACAGTAACTTGGACCGGCATAAATCTCCAACACTCCGCCATTCAGGCTCAGATTGGAATGGATAATGAATGCCGAGTCATGAGCGTTTTCGATCCCGGACTCGTGGGGCAGGAGCGTATGCAGATACACTGGGCCGAACCCACCGTCTGGCTTCTGTTCTCAGCGTGATTACTGAGAGTCTGAATGTTGGGACATGTCTGGAGTGGAAAGCAGGGCTTTTTTGAGGTTGTGCTGCTGGATGCCAAAACCTGAATGCCACATTTTGAGAGCTTGGATAAGAATCCGAGAGAAGTCAAAAAGAAGTTATGTTCCCCTCATGTAGAAACCTTCAGAAGCTAATTTTCTGTTTGCAGATGAGGTTCACTTTGCATCAAAGACTGACTCCAAAAGCCTCATTTCTTTTTTTTTTTTTCTTTTTTTTTTTTTTAAGTTAAATTCATGGGTTTTTTAAATGCCGTTAATACGACAAGACAGTACAGAGGTGACAGGAAAGCATTGGGAGGAGAGAGGGGAATTATATGTCAGTGCACTAACCACAAGGCAATCAGCGTTGACTAAACTGCCTCATTTCTGATCAGGGACTACAATAGCTGTTTCCATCCACCGATTTTTATGTACTTTTTGGGACATCACATAAAATGCTTAATGGAAAAATGCTTAATGGAAAAGTCAAGTTGCGCATAAATTCTAAAAATGTACATAAGAAACTCATGCCCAAAACTATAGGGATGCAACGATCATAGATTTTGTTGGTATGATTACAGTCTGAAGAATAATCATGGTTTCATGATTATTACGATTATTATGCATTTATTCATTTCACAACATTACTAATGTATAAAATCACATGAACACTCAGATATTAAAGTGTTATTTATTGCTGCCTTTTAAAACAGAAATAACACAGTAACCAATAATACAGCACAAAATAACAATAATAATAATAATGATAATAATAATAATAATAATAATAATAATAATAATAATAATAAATAATAATAATAATAATAAAGACAAACAAAAAGTCCATCTCTCCCAGTGTAATTAAAAAAAGGTGACCACTGATCTGTAAACATCCATGTCAGTATCTCCTCTTTTGAAAATAACAAATGGGAAAAAAATAAATAAATAAATAATAAAAAAAATAAATAAATAACAAAAGTAATTAGTGTTTTCAGTTTGTTCATTCTTTACATTTCTTTTGGACCTGAGGTAGAGAACTTGGAAACATGGTGAAAAAAAAAAAAACTTGTTGGTTTTTGACGTATGAATAATACTATAACAGGAATAATAAATAACAATGTTAATAACAATGTTAATGAATAACAATAACAATGTTATTAAATAACAATGGTATTAATACAAGACTAATATTAACTTTATTTATCCCACAGCGGAAACTGTTACTAATGACAGGAATAAATTGAACTATTATTGTAATCAACTGGCATTCATACGTATTCATTTTAATATTCTTTATAATAATTCATTTATGATTTTACCATGTGGCCTGAGAAAATCATGTCTATTATTTTGGTTTGTGAAATCGGAGTCGGAGATCGCGCTGTGCACATATAGGCCTACAAACATTCAGGAGGACACAAACTTGTTGTGAACGCTGCCCCTCGACTTTTATTAATAAAATAGCTTAGATACTGAATTGCTACATTTTGAGAGAGCGAGAGAGAGAGAATGTATCGACTTCAGTTATTTCTCTTGTGGAAATAAAGCTTTAAAAGCTTTAAATAAAGCTGTTTGGTCCTTCTGTCATAGTTAATTTAGTGTGTGTAGTAGCCTCCATGCCTCTGATAAGAAAGGCATTTTAAGCTGGTGCACCGCTAGTGTAACTTTGTTTTCGTTTTGCGCAAGTTGCAACAGTTCCGTTCCATGCAACAAAAACCACTCGTGTAGTGGAGCCTTTACGATTAATTAACCGTGACATTTTAAAGCGCGTGTTAATCGTGAAACTGGTTAATTGCTGCATCCCTACCCACAACTGAGTTGGATACATTTTTATCCGATAAGAAAACATGCACATAAATATTGACTTAAACATTTAAACAGTAGACTGATCTCCCCTAGCAACTAACAATGCTATCATATGATATCGCATAAAAAAAAAAAAAAAAAACCTTAAACGGGAATGCCAAGATGCGCATAAATTCTACAAATGCGCATAAAATTTTTTTTGCCCTCAATTAAGTCAGATACATTTTTTATCTGATAAAACATGCACATAAACTAAGATGGAAATTTATTTATTTAATAAATAAATTAGAATCAAATAAATTCCTCATTGCACTTCAAAAAGTCATGTGACCTGCAATTGGATGGCATAACTGCACTAACAATGGACTGATGTTGTTGCAGAGCATCTGAAATGTTCTGGTCATTTTGAAATGCCTGAGCCAAAGTCTGTCGTCAAAGTGGTTCGGTGTAATTACCAGCAACCCCTAGCAACCATCAATGCCATTTTGGGATATAGCATAAAAAAGCTAAATGGAAACACCAAGATGTGCATAAATTAAAAAAATGTGCACTAAAAACTTGTGCGCTCAACTGAGTTGGATAAATATTTTATCCAATAAAACTTTGAAATATTGATGGAAACACATTTATTAAATAAATCCCTCAATGCGCATCAAAAAAGTCATGTTACGTTGTGTGATGGAACGGCATAACTGGACTAACCAAGCAGACCGATCTCCCCTAGCAACTATCTAGCAGTTTGCCCTCAACTGAGTCGGATACATTTTTTATCCAATAAAAATAATATCCAATAGAACATGCACATGCACATAAAACATGCACATAAACTACGATGGAAACACATTTACCGATTAAATTCCTCAATGCGCAACAAAAAAGTCATGTGATATTGCGCGATGGGATGCATAACTGGACTAACCATTGGACTGATCTCATTGCCTGAGCCAAAGTCCGTTGTCAAAGTGGTTCAGTATAATTACCTCGCAAAAACTGCATTTCGTCTGCGCTCTGAGTTGCAAGTAATTTATTATATACGAAAAAAAGACCCACAATGGCTTCTCCTGTTGCAGCTAATTACCTATTTTGTAGTGATATTTTGCACCATTTTATCACTGGTGACAATTTTGTTGTTTTCGTCTCTCTGGTTGGAAACTGCTTTATTCGCAAATTTTTTTTGCGATCTTCCAATTTTTCGCATAAGTTACAACTTTGCAAACTTTGGAAACTTTGGAAACATAGCTAATGTCTGTATCAACGTACGGCCTTCAAGCAGGATTGATAGCTTCTTGCCAAACCTCATTCAGATAATTCGATTAAAACAATTCTGTGGTCAAAACAAGTAAAATAGTCCAACTTTGAAATGTACTTCCCCTTTTTATATCTCAGAACAAGAGAAGATCTTCATCATTGCGACTGGGCCAAAATTGTGGTGACAGGAGCTCAGACCAAGAGCCAAAATTCACTGCAAATATGACATTCCTCCTCAGTATTTTTGTCTTGTTTTCCAGTACAAATATCTAAACATTCTTAAATCAAGATAAATTTTCTTAAGGAGCCAAATTACTTAAGTCTTGTTTTCAGAAAAAATAATAAAAATGAAGTGAGTTTTCTTGAAAACAAGACGAAAAAAATCTGCCAGTGGGGTTAGAAAAAAAAAAAAAAAACTGTCACGATTCTCACGGGGAGACGGAGACCAGGAACGGGGAGACGTGAATAATCCAACTAAAGTCTTTAATGAAATCAAACAGGGAAGTACACCACAGGCTGGAAACACACACGCAACAGACAGAGATGACGTTTAATACTCGACAGGAAACACAGGGCAGGACACACTATAAGTACACGGCGTAATTACATAATTAAACAAACACAGCTGGACAATAATTAACCAATAAAGACAGGAACAGGAAACAAACCAAATATGGGCAAACAAGAGGAAGGGGAACACAAGACACACAAGACAATCCTGACATTACTCAGGAGGCCATGGCGGTGCAGGGAGCTCAGGAGGCCATGGCGGCTCAGCCTTCGAGGCCGTGCCCCCCCCCCCCCCCCAAAATACTTGGAGGTACTTACGGGGCTTAACAGGAGGTCAGGGGCCCTCTCTGGGCTTAACAGGCTGGGCTGGAGATCAGGAGCCCTCCCTGGGCTGAACTGGGGATCCGGAGCCCTCTCTGGGCTGAACTGGGGATCCGGAGCCCTCTCTGGGCTGAACTGGGGATCAGGAGCCCTCTCTGGCCTGAATTGGGGATCAGGAGCCCTCTCTGGGCTGAACTGGGGATCAGGAGCCTCTCCTGGGCTCGACTCGGGAACTGGAGCCTCCCCTGGGCTCGACTCAAGAACTGGAGCCTCTCCTGGGCTCGATTCGGGAACTGGAGCCTCTCCTGGGCTCGATTCGGGAACTGGAGCCTCCCCTGGGATCGACTTGGGAATTGGAGCCCTTCCTGGGCTCGACTCGGGAATTGGAGCCCTTCCTGGGCTCGACTCGGGAACTGGAGCTGGAGTCTTCCGTGGGTTATCCTCCGGAACATGAGCCCCAATAGGGCTAGTCTCGGAATCCGAGGACCATTCTGGGCATGACTGGGGCTGAACAGCACTCCGTGTGCTGGCTGAGGCGTCAGGGGCCCTTTCATGGGTACACTCGGGAACCGCTTCTGTCGGGGCATCCAAATAAGCAAGCGGCTTGAGAATGGCCTCCTTGGCCATGACAAGAGAAGCTTCTTGCTCCAGCGAAACCCCCACAGACATGACATGACCGACAAGATCGACTCGAATGGGTTCCGGAGGACTGGACAAGACTACAGGGTAAATGACCTGACTTGGTACAGGCACTGGACGGCGCTTTGGCAGGCGCGTTCAAGGTGCGGGCACTGGAGAGCGCTCTGGCAGGTGCGTTCGAGGTGCGGGCACTGGAAGGCGCTCTGGCAGGCGTGTTCGAGGTGCGGGCACTGGAGGGCGCTCTGGCAGGCGCGTTCGAGGTGCGGGCACTGGAGAGAGGAGTGGAGCTGCGAACCCCGGGGCCAGCTCCATGTCCAGGAGCGCCAAGGGAGCAGTGGCCGGCAGGCTTGCGCGAGCCGCAGACAGTGACATGCATAGGTGAGCCGCAGACAGCGGCGTGCGTAAGTGAGCCGCGGACGGCAGCGTGCGTGACTTCGCCGTGGGCAGTGGCCTTGAGTGAGCCGCGAACAGCGGCCTCGACTTCGCCACAAACATCGGCGGCCTTGACTGAGCCGCGGGCGGCTTCCTTGAGTGAGCCGCGAATGGCGGCGGGCTTGGCAGCCGGACCAGGCTATAGTCCGTCCATCTGGCAGGTACCAGCCGTAGACGGCGGCGGCCTTGGGTGAGTGGCGGACTTGCCATCACGGCGGGAGACAAACGAACAAACTCAACAAAAAACTTTTCAAAAACAGAAACAAATCACGGGAAAAGGGAGCACCGCTTACTTCTGTTTAGGTCGAGTATTCTGTCACGATTCTCACGTGGAGACGGAGAACAGGAACGGAGAGACGTGAATAATCCAACTAAAGTCTTTAATGAAATCAAACAGGGAAGTACATTACAGGCTGGAAACACACACGCGACAGACAGAGATGACGTTTAATACTCGACAGGAAACACAGTGCAGGACACACTATAAGTACACGACGTAAATACATAATTAAACAAACACAGCTGGACAATAATTAACTAATAAAGACAGGAACAGGAAACAAACTAAATATGGGCAAACAAGAGGAAGGGGAACACAAGACACACAAGACAATCCTGACACAAACATGTTTTCCCTTTTCTGGTTGCAATTTTTTTTTTTTTTTTCCATTTAACTATAGTGTCAATCAATTTGAAGACTTAATCTACTTCTTTTTTTCCTCTTGTTTTCCAATACAAATTTAAAACATTCTTAGATCACATTCTTATGCTCTACTTTAACCTCTTGTCTAGACAACATTTGTCCTCTCTCCTCCAGGCCAGCACGGGCTGCCTCTTCTAACCTCTGGTTATGTGATGTTCTTCGTGAGCATCGGGCCAAACTCAGGGCAGCAGAGAGAAAATGGTGCAAATCAAAAGATCCGTCAGACCTGAGTAGGTATCAGTCTTTGCTTTCATCTTTCTCTGCTGAAGTCCACACTGCCAAATCCTCAAATTTCCACAACAAGATTAACAGTGCTCCAGACACGCGTAATCTCTTCAGAACATTTAATTCTCTCCTCTGTCCCCCTCCTCCACCTCCCACCACTTCTATAACAGCTGATGACTTCACCACATTCTTCACAGACAAAAATAGAACAATCAGTAGTCAGTTCTCACCTCCACACACACAGGACCTCCAACCAACCACATCCACTGCTAAAACTCCCATCTTCTCTTTCTGCCCTCTCACGGAGGCAGAAGTATCCAAACTTCTCCTCTCCAGCCATCCTACAACATGTCCTCTAGAATCTCTCCCACATTCTTACCAGCACTCACACACATCATCAACACATCCCTCCTCACAGGCACTTTCCCCACTGCATTCAAGCAGGCTCGGGTAACCCCACTACTCAAAAAACCTACATTAAACACTTCTCTGATAGAAAACTACAGACCTGTCTCTCTCCTTCCATTCATATCCAAAACACTCGAACGAGTTGTTTTCAACCAGGTATCATTGTTTCTTTCACAGAACAACAAACTGGACGCTAACCAGTCAGGTTTCAGGAGTGGCCATTCAACTGAAACTGTGCTACTCTCGATCACTGAAGCCCTGCGGATTGCAAAAGCTGATTCCAAATCATCAGTTCTCATTCTGCTGGATCTGTCTGCTGCTTTTGACACTGTCAATCACCAGATCCTGCTTTCTACTCTCTCATCACTGGGCATCACTGGGATTCCACTTCGCTGGTTTGAATCCTATCTCACTGGTAGGTCTTTCAGGGTGGCCTGGGTAGGGGAGGTATCCGCAGCACATCAACTAGTCACTGGGATTCCTCAGGGATCAGTTCTTGGACCCCTCCTCTTCTCCACATACACTACATCACTGGGTCCCATCATACAGGCACATGGCTTCTACCATTGCTAAGCTGATGACACACAGCTCTATTTCTCTTTTCAACCAGATGATCCAACGGTAGCTACACGGATCTCAAACTGTCTGGCGGACATCTCGGCATGGATGAAAGAACATCACCTACAGCTCAACCTGGCAAAGACTGAGCTTCTTGTCTTCCCTGCCACTCCAGCTCTACAGCATGATTTCACCATCCAGCTAGGTTCTTCTACAATTACCCCATCAAATTCGGTCAGAAATCTTGGTGTAATCTTTGATGACCAGCTGACCTTCAAAGACCACATTGCAAAGACTGCTAGATCTTGCAGGTTTGCGTTACACAACATCAGAAAGATCAGACCTTTTCTAACAGAGCATGCTGCTCAACTTCTTGTCCAGGCCCTTGTCATTTCTAGGCTGGACTACTGCAATGCTCTTCTGTCTGGACTTCCATCAAGCACAATCAAACCTCTACAAATGATTCAGAATACAGCGGCACGACGTCTTTTTTTGCGACGTCAATTTTCAAGCGACAGCTGAAAACCCATCTCTTTCGACGCTGCTTGACTTCATCCTAAATTTAAAAAAATAAATAAATAAAAATAAATAAATAAAAACTTTGTCTTTCTCTTTATTTATTCCTTCCCTTTCTAGCTTGTACTTATTTGAACAATGCCTGAGACTTGGTATAATAAGCACTTCCTCTGTCTGTTGCCTCTTTAAGATAAATCGCTTTATGTATTCCCCAATTGTAAGTCGCTTTGGATAAAAGTGTCTGCAAAATGACTAAATCTAAATGTAAATGTAAATGTACATAAAGATACATTTACTTGAGAAGCAAAACTGCTTAAAATAGTAGTTACTAGGGATTTGCTAGAATCTAGATGGTTGCTAAAGAATTTCTAGATAGTTGCTAAGGTGTTCTAGGTAGTTTCTAAGAGAATTTGTTGTTAGGGCGTTCTAAGGCCCAATCCCATTTCTACCCCTTACCCCTACTCCTCCGTTTGGTGAGATCACGTGAAGGGGTAGGGGTGTCTCGATTCTCTTTTGGTTGGAGGGGTAAGGGTAGAGGTAAGGGCCAGATAGCCCTTTAAACGAAGATTTTTTTGGGAGCACACTTCAAACGAAGGGGTATGAGAATTATCAGCATAAACCAGCTACAGCGGCAACATGGCTGCCCAAGCAGACAAAAAGACCCATACATGTAAGCATTTTTGGCATTAATAAAGATTTTAATGAAAAGTAATCATTTGTTTTATGTTACATTCAATCGTGTGTTCATATTTACGGTCATGTTATTCAAAGAAATGTTTGCAAAAAATTACTGATTGCACGATAGTGCCACAACATATTTTCATGTCTGATCAGGGCTGTAACCACCATAGACATTGAGGGGGCTAGTCCCCCCAATAATTAGAAATTGCTAAACCTTTTTCTCAAATATGGCCAATTTGAGAGAGAGAGAGATGGAAGTTAAAGGGATAGTTCACCCAAGAAATGAAAATTCTGTCAATAATTACTCACCCTCATGTCGTTCCAAACCTGTAAGAACTTCATTCATATTCAGAACACAAATTAAGATATTTTTGATGAATTCCCGAGAGCTCCTTGACCCTCCCATAGACAGCAAGGATCCTTACATGATCAAGGCTCAGAAACGTAGCAAGGACATCGTTAAAATAACCAATGTGACATCAGTGGTTCAACCGTAATTTTACGAAGCTACGAAAATCCTTTTTGTGTGCAAAGAAAACAAAAATAACAACTTTATTCAACAATTCTTCTCCTCTGCGTCATCCTGGCACCATTTTGGAGAGTATCGCATACGTAAACAATGTAAAAATTGTTGAATAAAGTCATTATTATCTTTCAACATAATGGCAGATATGTTTTCTGGTTTTAAGCATAAAGTCTAATTAATCAATTTTTCAGAACAAAGATAAATGTTTTTAGAAAACAAGACTTTTGCTTCTCAAGTAAATGTATCTTGATTTAAGAATGTTCAGATATTTGTACTGGAAAACAGGACAGAAATAACAAGTAAGAAATCCATTTTTTGCAGTCTGGCAAGGAAGCAAGAGATAAGATCCACTGAGTTTCAGCCTCTGACGTTGATGAAATCACATCGACAACAGCATCCACATCTGGATGAATCTGAAGAATGATTCCTGCGAAGGAAAAGCAAACTCTTGATTACACACAGCATGCAGCCGGACCCAACAATGCAGCTGCCAAACGGGCCATAACAGGAATGCGGTCTGAACTCCTGCTTGAAATACGATGTGGAGTGTAGAGTAGTTTTACATACTGCTGCTGTCGGTGTAAGTGAATACTGATTGATCACCTCTCCCGTAATTTCCCATTATCTAGTGTATAATTACGGTGTGGTGTCACGCACCTGTTTATGAAATCATTTGTCTTGGTACACTTCTGCAAAACCCTAGTTAAAGCTGTCGGATCAAATCAATGCAATTTATATCAGTTGGGGATTTGCTGCACACTGCAAAAAAAGATGTATTTACTGGAGTAGGAAAATTACGTAAGATATTAAGTCTTGTTTTCTGACAAATGTATCAAAATGAACTTAGTTTCTGCTTAAAACAAGAAGAAAATATCTGTGAATATGGTAAGAAAAATTAAAACTTAATTCAAAGGGAAAACAAGTTTATTTTTTACCCCACTGGCAGATATTTTTATTGTTTTCAGCACAGACTCACTTTTTTTTTTTCAGAAAACAAGACAATGTCTTGTCATTTTGCATCTCAGGTAAATTCATTTTGATTTAAGACTGTTTAGATATTTGTACTAAAAATAAAACAAAAATGCAGGGTTAGGGTTAGGGTTGTACAAATGAAAAAAAAAAAAAAAAAACCTTGGAAAAAAATCTTATTGCATAAAACTGAATTAAAAAGTTACTTGAATTATGAATTAATTAAATAAAATAAACATTAACTGAAATTAAAAATCTTATTTTATTTATATTCAGTTAGTTGCCAAAGTTTATAATTTTCATTTAATTTAACTTGATGTACTAAAATAACGAAAAAACAGAAATAAAAATATCTAAAAACTATATAGACATATTTAAAAAATATTTACAAACAACACTAAAACTTCAAAAATAAAATGTAATTCATGAGAAACACAAAAAGTGGCCATTTTGCAGAATGATCCTGCTAGTTTTTTTTTTTTTTTTTTTTTTTTTTGTGCATTACTTTGCAGCCAAGTGCATGTTAAACTATATTTCTCTTACAAACATGATAAAGATCAAGCCTGTTCCCATTCCTGAGACGTCCAGTATTGAAGAGATCCTGCATGTCTGGTAAACCTACAGGCCCAATATTTGACAAGTTAGCAGTGAGAATGTGTTGAAAAATCAATAAGCGTATGCGTGAGATCTTAAAGAAAAGTACTAAACAGAACTGAAGTTATGAGGGCCATTTAAATCTGGTTGAATATGTAATGCATAGCTGAATTACATCAGGCAAAAATAAAATTCAATAAATCTTCTGAATGTTTTATGCATGCTGTCTACCGTCAACAGATGTTTAATAACACAGTGGATTTAATAAATGTGGGGTGTGGTGTGCATTTACAAATGCAAAACATGCATACACACACTACACGCTCCTTCTTTTTTTCTAAAGCTCAAACAGACAACAGTTTTACGTCTCAGTTCACCAAAAGATTGTGTATTAATGTGTGTAAAGCTAAAATTGGCATGAAATGAAAACTCATGGCATTCAAATGAAAATAGCACCCCTGGTGGCAATAAAAAGAATGCATTAATGATCTGACAGTTCGCAAAATGTACATTATTACATAATTTCAACATTTACAGGGGCTAGTCTGTAGATTTTTTTGACATTCAAATCAAGAATGTCTTGTTTTTTTTTCCCCACCACCTGCATAAAAAAATCCCTGTTTTTTGACAAACACCAAAGTTGTGTGGTAATTTAATTGCAGTCTGTACCATTAATTATTGCCATTTTGTAAATCTTTTTTGATCACTGCCAAGTACCGCACAGTAGCACCGGTCGTGCTTTGTAGTAATGTTAATGCATTTTAAATATGGACAATTTTATTTCTGAAAAACTGTGTACAAAAATAATACTAGATCACCGCTTCACTATAGTCAGTGAAAATTTGAAATTTTGAAAAAAATATTAAAATATTCATTAAAATATTTGCAAAAACATTCACATTTATTAATGGTTTGCCTTATGTAAATATAAGTTAGAGTTAACTTATTTCTACTCATTTTCACATTCTTAAATTGACTTCTATCATTTTGAAAGATAAAATGCAAGTAAAATAAATAAATAAATAATTTTTATGAGAATTGTCATCTTGTTTTTCAGTATATCTAAACCTCAAGATGCCTTTGCTTGAGAAGCAGAATGAAATGAAGCCTTGTTTTATGATCTGAGTTTTGATAAACAGGGTTAGAAAAATAATCTGGTTTTCCCTTTGAATTAGGCCTAGTTTCTTTTTCTGAGCATACTGGCAGATATTATGTCTTGTTTTAAGCACAAACTCACTTAATTTTGAAAAGTTTTCAGAAAACGAGACTTCATATGTAAGGGATAATCAAGGTTTGCTGTGTATTAAAGGATTTTAAATGCACGATGTGGAGGCAAAGAACCACCCGACGTGAAGCGAAGGTTGTGTGTGTTACCTGCATGCTGCGTCTGCGCGTCTCTCTCTACAAGCAATTAATTACTTCAAAAACAGTGATTTTAACACCTCGTTGCTGAGGAATATAATGTAGTATGTAATGTTTTATTAATAAAAATTGTGGGGAAGCGTTGACAAGAAGTTTATGTGTGCGCAGCGCGATCTCCGATCTCTCTCTCTCTCTCTCTCGCTCCCTCTGTGTGTGTGTGTGTGTGTGTGTGTGTGTGTGTGTTTGTGTGAGTAATGTGTGGGGGTTTGTGTGCATCAATTAAAGCAGCGTGTTAATATGGAACGGTGATTTAACGGTAATCTGAGATGACCAAACACCTGAGAAGAGATGATGCCAACCCCTCAGAGGACCTCAGAGGATGCCAACCCTCAGACAACATACAGAATTACCAAATTTTGCCATAAGTTAAATATATTAAGTTTCTACAGTATATAAATATATTGTAGAAACTTAATTTCCTGTAAAGCTGCTTTGCAACAATTTGTATCGTAAAAAGCGCTATACAAATAAGCTTGAATTGAATTGAATTAAACTGATTTGGAACTACTTGTGCATTAAACGGTTTTACTGCATACCTGCCAGCCAATGAGAATCCATTATTCAGACAGACCATGGAATAAATATCATATAATCATATATCTTAATATCTTGAAGGGTTACTCCACCCCTAAATTAAAATTTTGTCATTAATCACTTACCCCCATGTCGTTCCAAACCCGTAAAAGCTTTGTCACCGTAGTGCCATTTTGGAGAATATCCGCTGGACGTAAACTGCGTATGTTGTTCTGCGTCAGCTGCAACACAAGGATATGCTGTGTAGTGAATTTTGCTTTCGCCAACCTAAGGAGACGAAATAGTGTAGTAATGTGTACTCATGTCACAGGTAACGTTATGATTTTTGGATCACGTATCACTTAAGGTGTGGTTAGGAGTACATCACACAAGAAAGATTGGTGGGATACCTAACTTGTAGAACCTTACTGCATTATCAACACAAGGAAGACACAAGTGTAATAAAATAAATTGTATTAACAAAAGATAGACAAGAGTAATCAACAACTACTAAATGAATACCATGAATGAAAAAGGAATAAAGTGCATAAGATGCATAAAATGCAAGTGATTATGTTGGATGTTGCTATGTCAGAGCTATGTTATCTGGAAAGATAAACTGTCACTCTGAAACAAGTAAGGTGAAGAACCTTATTATGCATCAAACAAATACCTGAAAGATTATTTGTTATCAACTGTAATCAGCTATATAACATCTAATGTCAATTAGAAAAATCATATACTGATAATACACAACAATGCCAAGGTCTCTGGAAGAGGTTTGGATAGGTGATAGTTACGTTCTCTGTGGTTGAGTGCGCAGTCCGGTAGCGGTGACTTCATCCACTGGTTGTGCTGGTAACGATGCAGTGGGGAAAGGAGCAGGAACCCGTTTCGACAACCTTGAACATGAAGCGCTGGAGGATGCTGATCTCCTGGAGCACCAAAGGGTCCTAAAATCTGGAACACGCAGATGTGACCCTGAAGTAGGTGCAGAAGGTCCTTAACCTGGAACACGCAAGCAAAGGTACCTTGGAGTGAAGGTTTGCTCGCCGGAGCTTAACCTTGTTGCAAATGTCTGTGTGTCTTCTGCCTCTCTGGGCTAGAGACCCAGAATTTGGTCGATCCGCTTTGTCTCTCTAGGATGGAGACTCAGGACGTGCTGCATCTGTTGTTGTCTCGCTGGACGAAGACTCTGAATGAAGTCTGAACGTAGATTATCTCTTTCCTCGCAGGCTGGAGGCTCAGAACGTGGTCGTATCTGTTGCTGCCTCAAAGCTGGTGACTCAGGAACTGTGTATCTGTTAATGTCTCACCCTTGCAGGCCGGAGACTCAGATCTGGTGTATCTGCTACTGTCTCTCTGGATGGGAGACTCAGAACGGGTTGTTTCTGTTGCTACCTTCCCTGTAACAGGCCGGAGACTCAGAACTGGTTTATCTGTTAACGTCTTTCCCTTTCGGGACTCAGACTCAGAATAAGGAGTGTCTTTTGGAAAGGTACCTTTATCCCTTTCCGATGAGGAGGAGATTGCAATTTGGTGCTTCTCCATTTCTAGGCTGTGACTGGCTATTTCCATCAGAGAGGGGGGACACGGTGTGGCCCACCTTTCTTTCCTCCTGTGGAACTTATTTGCATAGTCCAAACACACATTTAGAAAAGTGTCACTAAGGTTTTACCAATGCATCATTCACTTACCAAACCACAACCAGAATACCTTTGGCAATGTTACAAACACATTAAGTCCAAACATAATGGAAGAAGACTGAACTATCATGCATGCATTCATTTGTCCATTAACAGCTGAGTTTGTGTAAGATGTTGCACTACACGTCGCTGTCACTGAGAATACTTATTTCTCTGAGTAAGTATAAGATGTGTGTGTTGTAGTTTGGATCAGTTTAAGGTTTGAGAACATAATTATGAATGGATTTGGATGGAACTCTGTGATCCCTGTTTGTTTCACCCACTGCTGCTGTGTCCAGAGATCCTAAAGAATTTTTATGGCAGTCACAGGCCAAAACCTGAGGAATCAGTCTGTTGGTGGGTGAAGGGCAAAAACTGCATTTTGACCAATAGGAAGTCTTCTTGCCCTCTAAGAGGTGTCTGGCTGTTGTCCTGGCATCTTTATCTGATGGCGTTGGACAGTTTGCTAATGTTAGTCCACCAAGATCCAATCAAAATGTAGCAAACCTTTGTCCACTATAGTGGTCAGAGAGGGGCCCCGCCATAAACTTGGCCCTGGAATGTGCTGTCCACTACAGCTGTTTTCATTCAAATCAAAGTGTAAATAAACGTAGAAAACGTATCCATGTGGCGCAGCTGACACAGAAGAGCGTACGCAGTTTGCGTCCAGCGGATATTCTCCAAAATGGTGCTACGGTGACACGGAGGAGACGAATTGTTGAATAAAGTCGTAATTTTTATTTTCTTTGCGTACAAAAAGTATTCTTGTAGCTTCATAACATTACGGTTGAACCACTGATGGCAGATGGACTATTTTGACAATGTCTTTCATACTTTTCTGGGCCTTGACAATGTTAATTGTTTGGCAGTCAATGGGACAGTCACAAGCCTCCCAGTTTTCATCTGAAATATCTTAAATTGTGTTCCGAAGACGAACGAAGCTTTTACGGGTTTGGAACAACATGGGGGTAAAGTGATTAATGAAAAAAAATTCATTTTGGGGTGGAGTCATTATGCTTCTCAAGTTAATATATCTTGACTTAATAACGTTTAGATCAGGGGTGCCCAATCCTGCTCCTGGCGATCGACTGTCCTGCAAAGTTCAGCTCCAGCTCTAATCAAACACACCTGAAGCAACTAATTAAGGTCTTCAGGATCGCTTGAAAATTAAAGGCAGGTGTGTTTGATTAGAGTTGGAGCTGAACTTTGCAGGACAGTCGATCGCCAGGAGCAGGATTGGGCACCCCTGGTTTAGATATTTGTATTCAAAAACAAGACAGAAATACAGAGTAAGAATTTTTTTCCCCAATCTAGCACGCCAGTTTTCCTATTTTTAAATAGGATATTTAAATAATCAAATAATTAATACTATATTATTTTCCTTTTATTAAATATGAATGCATTAATTATCAAAGTAATGACATACATTTTGTTGACATTTTATTGAAGATCACATTGGCAAATTTACATTAAATTATAATGTAAAATTAATTAAATTATTTTTCCCTTCATAAACTGAATAAAAACAAAGCAAAACACTCCTGATGCACATTAATTAATCATTCTGCAGAACTTTTACCGATTTTTTTTTTTTGGAATATTTACACCACCATCTTACTTCGACCAAAGTGACTTGAACGCAACTGATGTCGTAATTACGACTTCCCAACTCGTAAATATGAGCGTCCCATTTAGACTTGAACACACCAACAGAACTTGTTCCTCCACCGTGAATAAATTGCCATCCGAATGCATGAGTTTTATCACTGAGGTCCCATGCTAATGTATTTGTTTCAGACATCCCAATGAGAAACAAATACCATCCGAATAGGGCTTTATAGTGACTCTGAACTTCTAACTGGCATACGAGAAAGTATTTTAACACAAAAATGATGACATACTTCACCAGAACTGCTCTCACGAATGCCATTGTTTTCTCAGATGTCCATCCACGTTATTGAAATCAGTCTTACAACACACGCACACTTCATTACTCATTATTGTTTATACAATATTAGATTTTCGCTTTACATTCAGCAGAAATCTGCTGTAAACGTAGACGTGTGTATTAAATTGTGGCTTGGAGTTCTTGGCGATCACACAGATTTCTTTCACACAGAATCAAAACACGGTACAACGGTTGGTCAGCCTTCGGCCTGGCAGCTAATGCGATACGTGTGGATGTTTTTGAAGATTGATACACCGCGAAGAACGTGAAACTTCATCGTTCACCTTAGGTCGTTCATCATTAAGGGCGAGAAAAGCAGCGATGCAACATTTTCAGCGGCCTTGTGGGATTATTCGCACCCCTGTGTTTGGGTTAGCATGGCGTGCAGGCTTTAAACTGAAGCTAGCGCTCCTTGTCAAAGAAAATATAATCACTTGTGACTTTTCCATTATCACATGAAGGACACAAGCAATCAATCAAGTTGTTCGCATTAAACTGGCTACTGTGTGACATCTTAATAACATGATCGCTCTTCAGATAATGACAGCTTACCTGGCCAATCCCTGCCTCAGTTAGCCTAGCCTGTAGCGTTAGCCTCATTTCTGTGTGTATAACCTAATATAACCTCTCTTTTTTTCCAAGAAAAATCATGTTTATTTATACACCAGATCTGGTGAAAATGCATTTAACCTTCTAAATAAACTTTTTAAAGATAGTTTGGTTTCCTAGATGTTCAAATCAGGCTAGGCTAGTCTGTTGTGATGGATTTAGAGTGGTTTTGTGGCTTTTGTCACACAGTCAGGCTCGGAGGCCAGCCAGCTAACTAGCTAAACACCAGCTTGGCCATTAAAGGAGACCAATAAGCCAGCAAACCACCTTAGTCTGATTTAAGATGGATTTTAATGCAGGACTGATTCCATTAACTCCCCAGCTAGGCAGCTAACATCTAATAATGCGTTCAAGTCATGACGGATAGATCGTATTTACAAGCTGAACGCACATGAACTCCACCACAAAGTCGTTATTACGAGTGGGAAACACAAAATTTTCTTTAAGCCCTGAGTTTCCGAGTTGGGGGCGTGTCAGTGAAAAAACATGCCGGATGCAATGGACGCAGACAAAGACTATAGATATTGACAGTAAATGTGTTTAAAATTATTTATTTTTTTGTAATATACAATAAAACTATATAAATTACATATACAAAATATTATATTATTTTATAATTACCATAGAATATATAATGATTCAGTTTACATCACCTTCATAAATTGAATAAAAACAGAAAACACAATAATGCACATTCTTTATTCATTTTGTAGATGTAAAGTTTAAAAAAAAATCATTGAATTTTATGTAGAAAAGTGAAATTGCCATCTTGTTCCGACCAAAGTGACTTGAATGCACCTGATGCCTTAATTATGTAATTCGTAAGTACAAACATCCCAGGAAGACTTGAACGCAGCATAAGGGCGTGTTCACACTTTGCGTATTTTTTGACTAGAAAAAGCTGACAAGAGAGCTTTTTAGTAAAATAAAAAGCTGGCAGCGTTTTGGTTACAAATAGCAGCCAAGGGCATCTTTTGTTGCTATAACAACAGCTGCAATGGTAGCCTAGTGCTGTGTGCTGCAGAAATGTCGGCTTTTGAAGTTAACAGGGAGGGTAATGTCGGTTCACAACGACGTTTGTAGGAGCACAACATTATACAAGGAAGGAAACTGTATGGTGCTTCCAACAATTTAGTCCAGGAGCACCGGTTGGATGCTCCTTTTTCTCGTTGTTTTTGTTGTTATGGAAACGACTCGCCACTCGCTTGTCATTGGTCAGCTGTCAAAAAGGCGCTTGACGTAGGGCGTTTTTTTCAGAAAAGTTGAACTTTTTTCAACTTGAAAAGACGCTCTGAGCTGCAGAAAAAGATGCCGGCGGTGGCGTTTTAAAAACACGGTTTACTCCATAGGATTATAATGTAAAACAGATGCTGGCAGCTTCAAACAAGACGCCAAATGTGAACATAGGCTAAAGCCCGGCTCACACTGTGCGATTTTGGCCACGATTTGGTCGTCTGGGACAAATTTTGTAAATCCTAAAAGATTCCTATAATCCTAGGCTAAAATCTGTAGTCCTTGATCGCTGGTTTGACATGTTCACCGACAGCCGATGAATGGCTGTTGCGATCAAATTTCACCTCTGACGAAATTCTGGCAGTGTCAGAAGATTTGGCGCACAGTCCTGCAGTGTGACTACCCCTACGATCAATGTCAAACTGTCTTAGTTTTTCAAGACAAGCTATGAGCAGAATTAATGCTAGAGAATTATTCTATCAGCCATAAACTCCAGCGCTCCCGTCCTCCGCTCACGGAATTCATATGATATGTTGCCTTTTCTATATAAACACTGGTTGTGCCGCTGTTTTCATGTGGGTGTGTAGAGCTGCATACACTACTCTTCTTAAATACGCCGGTATTGCCGCCGTTCATATGCTTTTCATGATAGCCAACATTTCGGTCCCGTGTGCAATGCAGTTTGCAGTCACTGGACATGTATGGGTTGATAATGTAAAACT
The DNA here is from genome assembly GCA_039654775.1 of Spinibarbus caldwelli. Taxonomy (NCBI): domain Eukaryota; kingdom Metazoa; phylum Chordata; class Actinopteri; order Cypriniformes; family Cyprinidae; genus Spinibarbus; species Spinibarbus caldwelli. The sequence continues at coordinate 3,731,685 of CM077264.1, forward strand.
CCGGACAAGTTTTCTTGCGCGCACCCGTTTTTAATTCGACTCGACTGTCGTACAGTCTGACATTAATGACAACTGAGATCCCATAGTGTGACATGATCATCATGTTCGTACAGTCTGACAAGTACAATCCTAAAGGACTTTTAAAAAAATCGCACAGTGTGAGCCCGGCTTAAGACAGCATCTAAAATGTCATGAAACCTCAGAAGTGACTCATTTGGAATCCACTAAATAGGGAACAACTACCCTAGGGTAGTTAAGCTGTTTTCTAGGAGTTCAAATAAGGCTAGGCTAGTCTGTTTTGATGGTCTTAGAAAGGTTTTGTGGTTCTTGTCACATGGCTAACTAGCTATGCACCAGATTTACCACAAAAGGAGACTAATTTAAACCAATTATGACCTGAAAACCAGTTAAGTCTGGTTTAAGATGGTCTTTAAAGCAAGACTCACTTCCACAACTCATTAGTGCTGTTTTAAAACATGCTACTTTGCTGTTCACTCATTAACTAGCAAGCAAGTTTCTAAGACAACATCCTAAATGTTATGAAACCACAGAAATGACTGATCTGGAATCTACTAAATAGGGAACATCTAGCCTATTAGTTTGTCGGTTTCCTTGCAGTTCAAATCAGGCAATTTTTGTCAGTTTGATGATTTTAGAGATGTTTTATGGCCCGTCACATGGCCAAATATCTAAACCAGCTAAACACTAGCTTAACCACAAAACAAGACCAATTTAAACCAGTTAGGAGCTGTTTTAAAGCATGCTACTTTGCTGTTTACCCACTAACTAGGAAGCAAACTGCTAAGACAGCATCTTAAATGTCATGAAACCTCAGAGGTGACTGATGTGGAATTCACTAGATAGGCAACAACTAGACTAGGGTAGTTTGTTGGTTTCCTAGCCATGTTTTGATGGTTTTAGGGAGGTTTTGTGGCTCTTGTCAAATGGCTGACTAGCTAAACCAGCTAAACACCAGCTTTACCACAAAACAAGACCAGTTTAAACCAGCTACAACCTGCAAACCACTCTAGTAGATGGTTTCTAATGCAGGGTTGATTTCCACAAACACATTAGCGTTGTTTTACACGCTACTTTGCTGTTTACTCACTAACTAGAAAGCCAACTTCTAAGACAGCATCTTAAATGTCATAAAACACTGATCTGGAATCCATTAAATAGGGAACAACTCTGTACACAACATGACGACACTGAACACTCAATTCACAACTGATACTAACAGAGTTTGGTGTTACCCTTACCAAAAAGTAGTATACTTCACGTTTATTTTATTTACCCCTGGTTTCACAGACAAGGCTTAAGCCTAGTCCCAGACTAAAATGCAAGTCTGAGCTGTTTAAACTGTAAGAAACTTGCAATGACTGATCTTAAATATATCAGTGCCTTTGTTTTGTGCAAGATGCACACTAGTAATGTTTTTTTTTTGTTTGTTTGTTTTTTTCTAAGGCACGTTTATAAAATTACTTAAATCTCCTAATTGAACTATGGCCTAATCCTGGCTTAGTCTAAGCCCTTTCTTTGAAACCAGGCCTAAGTATACTTAAGTAAAGTTCAAGTATATTTTTAAGTATACTTTGTAGTAAGTATACAAATATCAGTGTAGTAGTAGTATACTCGTAAGTGTACTATTTCAATACTCCTTGGGACTAAATTGGCCCACTTTCTAGTATATAAAATATACTTTCAAGTATACTTTAAATATACCAGTAGTAAACTTTGAGTACACAACTAGTTTACATCAAAGTTTTTAGCTTGTACTGCAACTATACTAAAAGTGAACTTATAGGTATACTGATAGTTTACTAATTAAATACTTGTAGTAGCATTTTTAGTACACTTTGAAGTATAGTCTCAGTAAACTACTAGTTTAGTAGTTTTATACTGCAAGTATACTTGTAAGCTTTCTTTAAGTGAACTTTACATCATACTTTAAGTATACTACTATGTCCCTATTTGGGTATTCATTTGTGTATATTTTGTTATATGAATATCTGAACATACAAAACATCAAAAGGAAGAACAGGGTATCTGCCTGTAACCAAAAACATTTTATTCTAGCTTTATGCATTCTTTTTTAAACACTTGAATGTGGGTAAGTTTCATAAATAAAAAATAAAGAAATAAACAACATTTTGAACAAAAAGCTGAAAAAAGACTATGAATTGGATTCAGAATGATAATCAAAATGTAGATGGAGTCGATCAGCACCCCAAAGCTTGACAGTCATTATTATCTCTTCATTGGTTGACATTTTTTTCCATAACGTTACACAGTTTTGATGCTGTTTTATGTCTGATGATCGTGTTAGATTACATATGGAAGTATCTGTTGTTTCGGTTTCTTCTTCACTTGTGTTTTTGTGTGTACTAGCGCCCCCTACCATATAACAATGAAAACATGGATTCTAGGAGCACAACTATAGCTCAAATATATCTAGACTTTTTCTAAGTGTAAGTCAAGTATACTTAAATGTCATTTTAAGTATATTTCTGAGAAGTACATAAAGCCCATTTCTGAGAAGTACATAAAAGTAGACTAAAAGTATACTTTCCTGTTTTTAGTTTAAAAGAAGTATACTAATAGCACACTTGAATAAACTTCTTTTTCGTTAGGGTAGCATGATACTAAACCAAGACATAATATATATTAATTTTTTTAATTAAGAAGGGATTTTTCTGTTTTCTTGTTTGGTCTGTGATTTTGTGGTCTACAGAAGAAGATCTACAGGTTCATCTATGAGCTTCTGTCTGATGTCTACTGACTGCAAGATGGAAAAGACAACTGTTAGCATTGTACGAGTGTGTGTGTGTGTGTGTGTGTGTGTGTGTGTGTATTCTGGGACTCATCTTCAAGCAGACGCTGTGTAAACATGACCTCATCATCAACGTGGATGTCAATGGCATTCTCAGACCTGTTAATAAAGTTGTGTTTTTCAAATGCTAGTGTTTCATTTTCCACATTAGGCTGGCTTTAAATTCGCCATATGCAAAATGAGCTCAGCTCTCAATTTGAACTCAAACAGGCCTGGCTGATGAATTATAAACAATTATTCCACGCTGACTTGTGAAAGCCATTAGGTGCTGTTTTCTGGGCCGATGAGTGACAGATGACTGTTATGGGCCACCAGGAACATCTGGAAAAGCTGGTGTGGAGACAGAAATCCTCATTTACTGAAGCTACTAAAACTATGGGTACGTGGCATGAGACTGAGGAAGATTTAGCCATGTTACTCTGATCGAATAAATTGCGTGAGTGAACAATTGCTACACGTATAAACATGGTGGAATACCTGGAGATTTCAAATCAGCCATCTTTGCTCTTGGAGACAACAGAACTTTCTGAGCCAATCAACTGAGCCGCAAACGTCACGTGACTAATCACTCAGGAAACACAGGAAAATGACATCATGACAACACTGATTAGAGGTGTTAGACTTAGTTCACACTGAAGGTCTTAATGCTCAGATCGGATTTTTTGCTGAAATCCGATTTTTTTGCGTTGTTGTTCACATTGTCATTTAAATGCGACTGCCATCAGTCTCATGTGTGAACCGTATACGGCCCTGAAGTGACCCGCATGCGCAGAAGAAGACGTTACGTCAGACGCAGCGCACTGTGTTTACGGAAATAAAAATGGATGCTGCTCGTGTTAGTGTGTGTTTAGCAATTTTTAAGTTAATGTGCAATCGGAGCCTAAATAACGAAGTGATAAGAAGAAGAATATTAAGAAGAAGGAGAGCACGATTTCCTCCAGTGCAGAATTGTAACATTTGTCGCATTTCAATGACGTAAAAATCGCATGAAATGCGACATGGCCGTTCAGACTGAAGTCGCATTGCACAACATCAGATATGTATCCGATTTAGGACCACATATGAAAGTGGCCTGGGCCTGATTTGAAAAAATCGGATTTGTGCTGTTCAGACTGTCATAAGAAAATCAGATATGGGTCACATTTGGGCAAAAAAGTCGGATTTGGGCCACTTTAGTCTGCAGTGTGAACTAAGCCTTACAAACATTTTTATTCTGAGCTTGAACGCCATAAATGGAGATTCAGTGACTTGCTAATTAGCCTCAGCGTAAACGTATAGTTATGTTCATGCTAATAAAAGATGTGGCCTATCTGACATCCACATTGTGCTATTTATGGCTTTAGTGACAATAACTCTTCTAACAGTGTGCACTCTGAAATTAGCATGTTGCTAAGCTAATAATATAAGACTAGCAAGCCACAAAATAGATATTTATGCATTTTAAACCAAATAAAACCAGTTTAAACCAAACAAAATTTGGTGGTCTAACTGGTTCAAAACAGCAAACTAACGGCAAACTGACAACAAATCCAAGTGTGGGGTTTTCTTGCCGTTTTTATTTTAGGATTTCATGACATTTAAATACTTTATTATATTGTTAACAAACTTGAATGAGAGTGGACTTTACCACACTACATTTTTTTTTTTTTTTTTTGTTCCTCCAGTAAGTAAGTTTTACTTACTGGAACTTGATTGAATCCCGCTATAAATTGTCAGACAGTAGGAAAGGAGGACAGTTTGGTTAATAACTGAGATGTGCATGTTCTCCCTAGATGCAAAAGACAATAAACTTAAATTGC